>CAUYRH010084937.1:0-12026 GCA_963574655.1 Perodicticus potto
CCATCTACAGCAAACCCACAGCCAATATTGTACTGAATGGAGTTAAACTGAAAACATTTCCACTTAGATCAGGAACCAGGCAAGGTTGCCTATTGTCTCCATTGCTCTTCAACACTGTAATGGTTTTTAGTCCAGCAGTAATAAGAAATTCTAAAGTGTTACATTTTGGCCTTAAAAGGCACAAGGCTAATTACCGAGCATATTCATTTAAATAAGCATATGGAGAGTAAAGACACTCAGAGATATTCTAATGAGTTGCACTATTCTCAAAATTTACAAACATGATGCTGGAATTATGTTAAAAAATGAGATATTTTGGGCAGTGCCTGTGGCTCAAAGGAGTAAGGTGCCAGCCCCATATGCCAGAGGTGGTGTGTTCAAACCCAGCCCTGGCCAAAACCTGCAAATAATTAAATTAAGAAAGAAATAAATAAAAAGAGAAAGATTTTTAGTGTCTTTTTTCTTTTTCTTTTTTTTGAGAGGCAGAGTGCACAGCTCACAGCAACCTCAAACTCTTTAACTTAAGCAATTCTCTTGCTGCAGCCTCCCAAGTAGCTGGGACTACAGGAGCCCGCCACAATGCCCGGATATTTTATTGTTATAGTTGCCACTGTTGTTTGGCAGGCCTGGGCTGAGTTCGAACCTGCCAGCCCTGGTGTATGTGGCCAGCACCCTAGCTATAGGCACCAAGCCATTTTTACTGTCTTTTACAATCAATCTTTTTTTAACTTTGTGTTACTGAGTTGAATAGTCAAACTTCATGTCATATTCAAAATAATGAGTATGACTCTAAACACTTAATTTCCCTTACACTCAAGACCAGTATCTTAAATTTAACAAACTCAAAGTTGTTAGCAAAGAAGCTGAAATACACAATATACATTAATTGCTATCATTTGTTCTACTTGCCAAGATATGGTAAACAGTATTGCTCTGAATTAGTGACCCAGTCACAAATATCGGGTTAATTTTTGACCCAAGTGATAGCCTCACTTCCCTGATCAGAAACTAAAAGTTCTCAGTTAGAGGAAACGAAAAGAAAAGGCTCTCAACACAAAAAGTCTTCTTTCATTCTAGATTGAGCAATAATTAATAACTTTTATTAATTACCCCAAAACTTTAAACTCCAAGATAGATTTGGTTAAAGTGCATATTATTAATTAAATCATTATACTATTTTCTATAAGACCCAGGAAAAGATCAGATGTGTCAAGAAAAAGAAATTTTGTTTGTTTAGTTGGTTGCTTAAGACAGAGACTCTGTTACCCAGGCTAGAGTGCAGTGGCATCATTATAGTACACAGTAACCTCAAACTCCTGGGCTCAAGAGATCCTCCAGCCTCAGCCCCCAGGTAGATAGAACTACAGGCACATGCTACCACACCTGATTAGTTTTTCTAATTTTTTTGTACAGATGGAATCTCACTGAGCTTAGGCTGGTCTCAAACTTCTAAAGCCTCCCAAAGTATAGGATTATAAATATAAGGCATAATGGCTGGCCAAGAAAAAGAAATTTGTAAAAAAAGAACAATACTTTAAAATGAAATTCACTGAGTACAGCATACCTAAAACTGATGCTGTAGTACAGAGATGTGACTATGGCAACATATTGATAATTAACTGGAGCAGAAAAAAATAAATAAATAACTGGAGCAGGGATAAAGACTAAACATGGAAGTGTACTATATAGCCAGTCAGCATTAAGACACTAACTAGGCTCGGCGCCTGTGGCTCAATGGGCTAAGGCGCCAGCCATGTACACCTGAGCTGGCGGGTTCGAATCCAGCCCGGGCCCGCCAAACAACAATGACGGCTGCAACCAAAAAATGGCTGGGCGTTGTAGCGGGCGCCTGTAGTCCCAGCTACTTGGGAGGCGGAGGCAGGAGACTCGCTTGAGCCCAGGAATTGGAGGTTGCTGTGAGCTGTGATGCCATGGCACTCTGTCCAGGGTGACAGCTTGAGGCTCTGTCTCCAAAAAAAAAAAAAAAAAAAGACACTAACTAAAAAATACAGTGTTGTCTTCTGATCAAGCACTATAAATACTCTGTTTGATTATTTACATATCTATCAACAAGTATTACTTTAACTCCCTCAACCAAGCCATAGGTTAAGTTAATAAACTAATGGCAGTGGCAATATCAGCCAAACATATGGATCTGCTTCCCTAAAGAAATCCCCAATAAAGTTAGGTTCTTAGAATAATTAAAATAGTGGTGCCTCATATTATTAAAAATAAACTATTTTAGAACAACTTACCAACAACACCGAATAGAAACCAGGCTGGGTCTCCCACTGTTTCAACTGCTCCTCAGCTGGTTTTAACATAGCAGTATCCTGACTGGTGGCCTGTGTTAAGACCTGAAGAACAACAGTGCTGGCACTATTGAGATCCATGGAAACCTGGCAATTATAAATTAACACACTTAAATCTATATCATAAATAATAAAAAATTAACAGTAACATAAATTTATGTTTTGCTTAAAATAGACCTTCCACTTGATCCTGCAATCCCATTACTAGGCATCTATCCAGGAGAAAACAAAATCATTTTATTATAAGGACATTTGCCCTAGAGTGTTTATCATAGCTCAATTACAATCACCAGGATGTGGAATTTTCTGTGTACTACTACCTAAATGCTCATCAACCCAGGAATGGATTAATAAACTGTGGTATATGTATACTGTGGACTACTATTCAGCCATAAAAAAAGATGGGGACTTTACACCTTTTGTATTAACCTGGAAGGAGTTAAAACACATTCTTCTTAGCAAAGTATCATAAGAATGAAAAGCAAGTGTCCAATGCACTCAATTCTAACATCAAACCAGTAGAGGAACTAATACACAACCACATAAGAGAAAAACTCAATTCAATTCAAGTTGGGGAGAGAGGGAATGCTGGTGAGGGAGAGGGGAGAAGGGGGTAAGATTGACGTGCTCCCACTTATTGTGCACAATGTAAGGGTGTATGGCAACACCTCTCGGGTGCAGGACACAACTACAATAGGGACTCAACCTAACAAATACAACACTGTAACCCAATTGTTTGTACATTTACATTAATCTGAAATAAAAAAAGAAAAAGTAGACTCTGGAAGAAAAATATTCTGAAAAATACAAAAAAAAAGTAAAAAATAAAATTTTTGATATATTAAAAAATAAATAAATATATGTTCTGAAGTACTCTCATACTTCAGTCATTTACTCCTTCATATTTCTGCTTGACTTCAAC
Source organism: Perodicticus potto (assembly GCA_963574655.1). Classification (NCBI taxonomy): domain Eukaryota; kingdom Metazoa; phylum Chordata; class Mammalia; order Primates; family Lorisidae; genus Perodicticus; species Perodicticus potto. The sequence goes on from CAUYRH010084937.1 coordinate 3,235, forward strand.
CTTTTCTATGTACTACTACCCATACTCTTAAACTCCCACAGTTCAATCACTTTTCCTTACATCAATTTATTTCTAAAGGAAACCACCTTTCATTGTTCCATAAGTAGAAGTAATAGTAAACTGAGAGGTAGGGTGTGTGTGTGTGGGGGGGGGGGGGTGTCACAGACACAAAATCCAAAGTTTCTAAATTCTAGTCAAATACCATTATCTCCAGAAGACTGAGCATAAGGCCTTCTGCCTTTCTTTTTAAAAGATTATTAAGTGTCATAAAGATATTAACCACATACTAGCACACTAGGCAACTTTATCCATAAGAAGATCAGAAGGAAGAGAACTGAAAAAGAACTGCTTTAAAATTTTGGTTGTGCACCAATGGTACATGTTCAATACGTTTATAAAAACATAAAAGTACATGAAAATGCTGAGGATAAAACAAACCAATAAACAAAAATATAAAACCCAAGTTAGAAAGGATCTTAAGAGTCAGGTCATCTAATCCTATGTCATATCTTTGAAGCCATTCTACAAATGTATGAACAATTCATTGAGTTCTCTAGGATTGTTTCTACTCATCCCCCATATTACGTACAATGTATATTTAGCAAATATGGTAGTTGTTCACAATATACATGCACAAAATTTGAAAGGTAAAAATAAAAAAATAAATCTAGTGCAGAGGTGACTGGGAATTAACTTTATGCTAGTAGTTATATCTAACAATGAAGAATGTTCCAGACAGTAAAAATGTGAAAAGTCAAGTCAGGCAGTGTCTCAACCTGTAATCCTAGCACTCTGGGAGGCTGAGGCAGGGAGGATAGTTTGAGCTTCTGAGTTCCTGAGATAAGCCTGGGCAATAGACAGGCTCTCCACATGTCTACAAAAAAATTTTAAAATGTAGCTATGGGCTTGGCGCCTGTAGCTCAAGTGGCTAAGGCACCAGCCAAATACACCAGAGCTGACAGGTTCGAGTCTGGCCGAGGCTTGCCAAACAACAATGACAACTACAACCAAAAACTAGCCAGGTGTTGTGGCAGGCGCCTATAGTCCAAGCTACTTGGGAGGCTGAGGCAAGAGAATCGCTTGCACCCAGGAGTTGGAGGTTACTGTGAGCTGTCACAACACGGCACTGTACCCAGGACGACAGCTTGAGGCTCTGTCTCCATAAAAAAAAAATGTAGCTGTGGCTGGGAGCAGTGGCTCACACCTATAATCCTAGCAAGAGGGGAGGTCAACACTGGAGGATCCCTTGAGCTGAGGAGTTTAAGACCAGCAAAAGCAAGACCCCATTCTCTACTAAACATAGAAAAATTATCCGAGCATTGTAGTGGGTGCCTGAAGTCCCAACTCCTCAAGAGGCTGAGAAAGGGATCCCTTGAACCCAAGAGTTTGAGGTTGCTGTGAGCTAGGCTGACGTCTTGGCATGCTAGCCTAGGCAACAAAGTGAAACTGTGTTTAAAAAAAAAAAAAAATTAGCTGGGCATCATGGTACATGCCTGTAATCCCAGCTACTTAGGAGGCTAAGACAGAAGGATCCCTTGAGCCCATGAGTTGAAGGCTGCCGTGAACTATGAAGATGTCACTACACTCTGGCCTGGATGACAGAGTGAGATCCTGTCTTAAAAAAAAAAAGTCTGGAAGTCATTAACCTACTAACCTATAAAGAATATAACCAAAGCAAATGACTCCTTTATTACAAGAGACAGAATTAAATTGCAATGAAAGAAAAGTTTTCCAATGTTGATTCTATAACAAATTTGACCTAAAACATTAGAACTTTTAAGAAAAAATTACCATTTTAAAGCAGGACTCATCTAAACTACAAAAATTTCATTATACCGTCTTAAGAAGGCCCTAATAATTGAAATCTAAAAGCTTCCACCAAGTAGCAGAACAGCTAGATTAATATTTTAAATTAGCACTCTGTCCTTGCTTATATTTTAGAATTGACTAAGATGCACTGAAAATATATACAGTAGACCCTCCATGGTTGGCCCCTCTCTACAATTACCGCCTCCTTAAGTTGACGTAATTTTCAGAGACTGGACATGCAGCACATGTACTCAACGGTAGCTCCTTAACTGACCACCTCAGATGTTGATCAGTTTGTTACAGTCCACTGGGTGGTCAACTTAGAGGTTCTACTGTCTTATCTCCCTCACCAATTATCAATTGTCTCAATCAATATAAAGTTTCTGTGTTTACTGGCACTTGAATAGAGGTGAATGGATTTTTACTCAATTTAGAGGAATTTTAGTAATTGAGGCCCTGGTAGACACCTTAAAAGATAGCATTTTTTGTTGTACAGTAGAAATACAATGCAAACCAGGAAAACAAGCTATGGATGCAATTCACATTTTCTATTAGCCACATTAAACAGTAAAAAGAAATGTGAAATTAGACTTGGCACCTATACACAGTGCTTATGGCGCCAGCCACATACACAGAGACTGACGGGTTCAAACCCAGCCCTGGCCAGCTAAACAGTAATGACAACTGCAACAAAAAAACAGCCAGGCGTTGATTGTGGCAGGTGCCTGTAGTCCCAACTGCTTGGGAGACTGACACAAGAGAATCGCTTAAGCCGAAGAGCTGGAGGTTGCTGTGAGCCATGATGCCACGCCATTCTATTCTCAGTAGAGAGACATAGCGAGACTGTGTCTCAAGAAGAAAAAAAAAAAGAAAAAGAAATGTGAAATTAATTTTAATAGCACACATTTAACTTGACATATCAAACTGTTATTTCAATGTTACATTCTTTTTTTACACTAGATTTTCAAAATCCTGTGTATATTTTCCATTTAAAGCACATCTCAATTCAAACCACACTTCAAGTGCTCCACAGCCCCAAGTGGCTAGTGGCTACCATTACAAGCCAAGTCTAGGAAAGTCCTACTCAAAATGTGATCCAAGGGCAGGTACCACCAGCATTACCTGGTATCTTCACAAAAACACATATTCTCAATCCTCTCTTTAAACTTAGCAAAGAAGAACAGTACAAAAGGGCAAAAATCTGTCTTTTGCTAAGATCTCTAGGTCAGTTTTGTACATCTGAAAGTCCAGCTCCATTGCTAATGTACTGATTTATGGCTGAACTATTCTCATAAGGAAACTAACAGTCCAGGGTATGAAGAATATGATTTATTCACTCTGCCAAGCAATGCAAGGACAGCCAACTAAAATTAAAAGTTTTAAAAAAATAAACTAGGCTCAGGGCTTGTAGCTCAGCAACTAGGGTGCCAGCCAAATACATTGTAGGTGGCGGGTTCGAATCCAGCCCGGATTCAAACCTGCCAAACAACAATGACAACTACAACCAAAAAAAATTAAAATAGCCAGGTGTTGTGGCGGGCACCTATAGTCCCAGCTACTTGGGAGGAGGAGGCAAGAGAACTGCTTAAGCCCAAGAGTTTGAGATTAATGTTAGCAGTGATGCCATGGCACTCTAACAAGGGTGACAAAGTGAGACTGTCTCAAAAATTAAAAAATAAAATAAAAAATTAAACTAATACTCGAGTACATAGTATATGCCTATCATTGAGCTAAGTGCTTCATTCATTTTTTCCTAACAAGAATCTAACATGGCAAGCACTATTATTTCCATTTTTCACATAAAAAAATTAAAGAATCAGGGTGGCACCTGTGGCTCAAGTAGTAGGGCGCCAGCCCCATATGCTGGAAGTGGCAGGTTCCAACCTGGCCCCAGCCAAAAACTGCAAAAATAAAAAAACTAAAGGATCAGAGACTTTACCTTTTCAAGGCCGCAATCTACTAGGTGGCAATGCTTGAAACTTAATACCAAAGCCACTTGTCTTAAATCGGTATCTAACACTACCTTCCTTGTGTGAAAAACCAACAACTAAGAGATCTCTGCAGTGCTGGGAATCAAACATGAGACATGACATATGCTTAATAAATATCTGCTGAATAAAGAAAGGTGATCAATTTTGAACAATTCATCCTGGTAGATGATTTATTCAATAAAATTGCTGAAAGCCCACTGTGTGCCTAGCACCATTCTAAGGACAGAACAGATAGCAGTGAACTAAACTGTGTCTCTGTTTCCTAAAGCTTATATCCTACGGGAAGACATCTGTAAAAAGAAAAAGAAAAGAAGCAGTGATATGAAGAAAATAAAATGACATTAAAGACTGACTGCAAATGACTGTGTTACTTCAGATTGGGTACTCAGGGAAAACCTTCTCTGAAGTGACATTTATTAAAGACATGAATAACAAAAGGCAGAGCTCCAGGTAGGGAAAACAACTACAAACAAAGGTCTTGGGATTAAAAACAAACTTAAGAAGGCCAGTATGACTCACACTTTGTTGAGAAAAGGAGAAAGTGGTACAAGATGAAGTTGGAGGCGGCTCCCATAGCTCAGTGGATAGGTATGTCAGCCACATACACCCAGGCTAGCGGGTTTGAACCTGGTCCAGGCCAGCTAAACAACAATGACAACTGCAACAAAAAAAATAGCTAGGCATTGTGGCGCATGCCTGTAGTCCCAGTTACTTGGGAGGCTGAGGCAAGAGAATCACTTGAGCCCAAGAGTTTAAGGTTGCTGTGAGCTGTGACACTACGGCACTCTACCAAGGGAGACATAGTGAGACTCTGTTTCAAAAAAAAAGATAAAGTTGGAGAAGTAGGCAGCAACAGATCACATAGTTAGTTAGCTTAGGGGACAAAATAAGGTGTCTGTATTTGTATATTAGGTATGAAAAAGCCATACAATAGCAACACTGTATGAATGTATTGATACTGACATAGAAACAGAAAAAGGCCCTACCAGAACTCATCCCCATCCACCACAATTGCCATAGAAATGTTTTTAAAGCCACAGCTTTGTCTGGGGATAATACCAACCCCCAAAATAATTTTCCCCTAGAGCAAAAATTTAGGCAGCAAACTCAAACACACTCCTTAATTCCTTGACCTTCCCACTAAAGTAATCCCTAAGTGTTCATACTTTTATCCCAAGGCCCCATTTACCCTCACCATTTACCTGTTCTAATGGAAGCTGATAGATTTTTCCCAACCCTGCCTCCCTCCAACACCCTGCTTCATGCAGGGCCTCCCCAGGCTCCTCCTCCCCTTGCTTTAATCCTTGCTCCCAAGAAGCCATCCAACCTCCTCTGGAAGGCTGTGGCAGGATTACTTGAGGCCAAAAAGTCAAGACTAGCCCAGGCAACATTGCAAAAACTCTCATCTCTACAAAAAATAAGAAAAGTTAGCCAAGTGTGATGGTGCACACCTGTAGCTACTTGGGAGGCAGAGGTCGGAGGACCACTTCAGTCCAGGAGTTAGACGCTGCAATGAGCTTTGATCATGCCAATACACTCCAGCCTGGGCAATGGACCAAATGTGGTCTCCACAACAAAAAAACAAAAACAACTGTGAAAAGTAAGTTTCTAGCATAGTTGACACTCAGACACTCAGATGAGTGGTTCATCTACTGAGTAAAAATCCAAAGCACAAAGGCAAACACAGATGTGCCTGTAATTGGAGACATAAAAATATTCATTAAAAGAAACAAGTAAAAGAAAATTCAGCACCTGTACCTGCCACCAACAGATAGACTTAGCAGGCCTTTGTGACTTAATTTCAGCCATAATTATTTTCTTTAGAATACCACATTATTTGTGTTTGTTCCTACTGTCAGAGTATTACACACAAATAATAACTCTGCCAAGTCTATTAAATGTTAATGCAGTAAGTAGAGAGACTTAGAAAAAGAAATGCAAAATTGAAGATAAGAGAATTTCAAAATAAAAAAATGTTCCCACAGTGAAAGCCATGGGTCAATAACAAATGGTAAAACCATAAAGTGAAAGAACAATTGTGAGGGAACCTAATGTTCCAGTGTGTCAAATACCATTCTACAGATTACTTGTTAATTGCAATGAAGAAACAGGCAAACCTTGCAAATGAAGAAATCTTGTCAGTCACCAGCTTAACCAAAAACCCAAATTTAGTATCAGCAACAGCAATACAGTTTGACTTTAAGTGCTCCCTGATGTGATGCAATACAAAGTCTACAACCTCACCTCTGAAACGCCAAAAATGGTCAGCATTAATCCAATCAAGACACTTGCCCTAAATGCCAATGTATAAGAATTAGAGGAGACAGGCTTTGCTGACTCACGTCTGTAATGCAAGTGCTTTGGAGAAGCCAGACAAGATGCACACTTAAGGCCGGAGTTAGAGACTAGCCTCGGCAACAGAGACAGCTCCTGTGTGGATTCATTTCAGTTTCTTTTGCCTTTTTTTGACAACCTGGACAAAAGTTTTTCTCTGCTTGTGCATTTTAAGTACTTTGGCATCCTTATGTCCCTATACACTTAAATCTTTTTTTTCTTTTTGAGACAGAGTTTCACTTTGTCACCCTCGGTAGAATGCCGTGGTGTCATAGCTCACACCAACCTCAAACTCTTGGGCTTAAGCAATTCTCTTGTCTCAGCCTCCCAAGTAGCTGGGACTAGAGGCGCCTGCCACGATGCCTGGCTATTTTCTGGTTGTAGTTGTCATTGTTGTTTGGCAGGCCTGAGCTAGATTTGAACCTGCCAGCCCTGGTGCATGTGGCTAGCACCCTAGGCACTGAGATACAGGGGCCAAGCCCCTATACACTATATCTTAATGACACTTTCTAGGGACCAAAGATGCTTCTGTGTATTTCCCAAATACTCTCAGGTAAAAGAACCACTAGGGCTACTGAAGCATTCCCTGTGATATTTATGCAGACTGCCAAAGATTGTTTCGTTTAGGTGGAAAGACACACACAACAAAACATACATAACGTCAAGGAGAGGGAACTAGTTCCTTTATTTATCTTTCCTTCTCCTAAAATATCATCTCTGCTTAAGAATTTCGAAAGACCTAAAAACTACTGCTTGGCAGAAATGCATATGGAATTTACAACTAGAATCCACCTAAGTCCTGATTGGACTTAATAACTCTCTTTTAACCTAGTCTGTTTTGTGATTAGAGGAATATCTATAAGAAATAAAAATTACAATATAAAATATACAAAAACTGTCCAGAAAGTATCCTGCCATATGGCTCTGGTTGGCATATTACATGGCTGAATACTTTCTGGACAGCCCTGGTATGTACGACATTAATACTAAACAAATACAAAAAAATCCACAAATAAGACAAGCATAAAATGTATCAGATTATAAACAGTAGCTGTGTTTGGACAGCTCCACATACTACCTTAGTATTTTTTATTTCAGATTAGTAAGGGAACATACGATTAGGTTACACTGTGTGTGTGTATGTCAGGAAAAGTCCCAAGTTGTATCTGAGTTCTTAACGTAAAAGGTGCCATATACCCCTACACTGTACCCAACACGTGGGAGCTTACTGAGCCCCCTCCCCTCACATTGTGTTTTTCCTCTCGTGTGGGCCTGTAATTGTTCATCTACTAGTTTCAAATCAGTATTGTGTACATGGGATGCTTGCTTTTCCATTCTTGAGATACTTTACTAAGGAGAATGTTCTTCATCTCCCTCCAGGTAAATATAAAAGACATAAAGTCTCCATTTATGGCTCAATGGTATTCCATGGTATACACATATCAGACTTTATTAATCCATTCCTGTCTTGATGGGCACTTGGGTTATTTCCACATCTTTGCCATTATGAATTGAGCTGCTATAAACATTCAAGTGCAAATGTCCTTATGGTAAAATGTTTTTCTTTCTTCTGGGTAGAGGCACAGTAATGAGATTACAAGATCAAATGAAAGGTCTACTTTTAGTTCCTTGAGGATTCTCCATGCTTCTTTACAAAAATGAAAAATTTTTATACCTGCTCTAAACTTGCATGAGAATCAGCTTTTTGCTTGATTTCTCTTCCCTACTCCTAAAACATCCCAACTTCTCAAGAGCTGCAAATTAACATATTTCTCTCATTAAGCACATATCAAAAAAATCATTGCAATATATTAAATATGCCATATGCAAGGAGATAATGGTCAGTAATTACACTCATCACAAAAATTCAGGAGAGAAAGCTTATAAAATTGGTCTTCAGTAGCAAAAGACAACATGAAAGTAGTAACAGTTCTTTTTGTCATATTATCCACATTTGTTTAGGTAATGCATGCTAAGATAATTTTCCTCACCTAGGAGACTCAGTCTTATAATTAAACAGCTGAAGTTTTGTTTGTTTTTGGTTTTTACCAAACAGCAATTTTAACTGAAAGTAGTCATCTCTACAAGGCATTTAATGTTCCTACTATCTGGTTCTTTTTTTTTTTTTTTTTCCTTTCCAGACAGAGTCTCACTATGTTGCTTTCAGTACCATAGCATCACAGCTCACAGCAACCTCAAACTCTTGGGCTTAAGCAATTCTCTTCCCTCAGCCTCCCAAGTAGCTGGGACTACAGCACCCACCAGCCATGTAAGGCGCCAGCCATGTACACCTGAGCTGGCGGGTTCGAATCCAGCCCGGCCTGCCAAACAACAATTTTTGGCTGCAACCAAAAAATGGTTGGGTGTTGTGGCAGGTGCCTGTAGTCCCAGCTACTTGGGAGGCTGAGGCAGGAGACTCGCTTGAGCCCAGGAATTGGAGGTTGCTGTGAGCTGTGAAGCCACTGCACTCTATCCAGGGTAACAGCTTGAGGCTCTGTCTCAAAAAAAAAAAAAAAGAAAAGAAAAGAAAAGAAAATAGTTTAATATATTTAAAAGCCTGGGAAAATAACCAAAAAATTCTAATTTACTATTTAATTTTCTTTAAGCTTCACGTATATACAATACACTTTCATCATATAAAAGAAAAATAAATTTGTA
>CAUYRH010084941.1:0-12164 GCA_963574655.1 Perodicticus potto
ATTTTTAATGCAAAGGTAGCCTGAAGGAAACTTGAGAACTACATGTAAGAGCATTGTCATTTCATTAAAAATGAAGAGTATTAAAGAGTATACTCTTTGTTTTAAAAAACAAAGTCTGTGGCTCAGTGGGTGGGGTGCCAGCCCCAAGTGCCGAGGGTGGCGGGTTCGAACCCAGCCCCAGCCAAACAGCAACAAAATTAAAAAAGTTGTTTTCACAACTATGTATAATCTTTACCAAATACATAAAAAGCACACCCATAATGAAGTCACTTCTTACGTATTTATAATGGTCAAAGGTTTGGTAAACAAATACAACAGCCTATTACAAAATTGTTTCATTTTCAAAACCTGTACATAAGGCCTGGAAAATATATGAGGATGAAGGGGAAAACACATGATTGTCAACACATAAATAGAATTTTCAAATTTATGTATTTATTCGTTCATTTTTACTAGTTGAACCTTCTTATTTTTTGTTTTTTTAAAGTTTATTAGTGGGTCATCTTTCTTAAATAGAAATACTTGAAAGAGGCCAAGCGAAGTGGCTGACCCTGTACTCCTAGCATTCTGAGAGGCTGAGGCAGGTGGATTGCCTGAGCTAGAGCAAGACCTGGTCTCTAAAAATAGCCAGGTGTTGTAGTGAGCACTTATGGTCCGAGCTACTCGGGAGGCTGAGCCAAGAGAATTGCTTGAGCCTAAGAGTTTGAGGTTGCTGTGACCTATGACACCACAGCACTCTACTGAGGGCAACAAAGTGAGATTTTATCTCAAAAAAAAAAAATACTTGAAAGATATATGCACACAAAACAGATTCAGATTTACAGCAGTGGTGACACTTCAGCTGGGTGAACATTGTTTACAGTATTTTCTTTCTCTGCACAGTTACTGTGGCAATTTTCTGAAAGGCAGATAAGTAGCCAAACTCTTGCTGATTGCCTAAAATAAAAAGCAGTTGGAAATTGCCCAGTGTGATAAAAATCAACTAACAAAATGAATTCAGAAAAAAATACTTGGGGTAGTTTACCTAGATACCCCAAAGAAAAGAAACAAGTATTATTCTACTAAGGAAATTCAGTAAGTCATCTGATTACAATATAAGAGATGACTACTTTTCCTATGTACCAGTTTAAAAATATTAATGATTAAAAAGCATTTTGTTCACACTCACAACAAAAGAAAATAGACATAGATGGCACATTTCTTAACCTAAAAGATGCCATCCACAACAAACCCACAGCCAGTATCATATTGAATGGAACAAAACTGAAAGCATTTCCATTTAGAAGTGGAACTAGACAAGGATGTCCACTATCACCACTACTACTCAACATAGTGCTGGAAGTCCTAGGAAATGCAATCAGGCAAGAAAAGGCTATCAAGGTCATCAAAATGGGGATAGAAGGTCAAATTTTTGCTCTTTGCTGATGGTATCATCTTATACAGTAACATCTCAGGATATGACAATCAATGTCCACAAATCAGTAGTGTTTATATATACCAACAATAGTCAAGCTGAGAATCAAATCAAAGATAATTTCCTTCAGAATAGCTTTAAAGAAAATGAAATACCTTGGAATATACCTAACAAAGGATGTGAAGGATCCCTACAGGAAGGGTTAGGAAACCTAGAGAAAACAAATAGCAGAAGATGTTAACAAACAGAAGAACATACTATGCTTATGGCTGGGAAGAATCGTTAAAAAGTTCATATTACCCATAGCAATCTACAGTTTTAATGCAATACCCATTAAATCACCAACATTGAAAAAAAATAGTTCTTTTCAAATAGAATTTAGAAAAAACTCCAAATAGCCCATGTAATTCTAAGAAATAAAAACAAATCTGAAGTCTAGTAATGTGATGCTTCCAGATTATATTACAAATATAGAGACATAGATCTATGGAACAGAATAGAAAACTTAGAGATGAAACCAGCCTCATATTGTCACCTGATTGTCAAACAAAAGCATACACTGGGGAAAATAATTCCTATTTAATAAATGGTATTGGGAGAACTGGATAGCCACATGTAAAAGACAAACTGGACCTCCAGCTCTCACTACTTGCAAAAATTGATTCTCACTATAAAAGATTTATATCTAAGACACAATGATAAAACCTCTAGAAGAAAATGTGGGAAAAACTCTTGATGATATCAAGCTGGGGAAAGATTTTATGAAGACAACTCCATTGATGTTTACTGCAATAACACCAAAAGTAAATAAATGGGACCTGATCAAACTAAAAAGCTTCTGCATAGTTAAGGACACAATAAGTAAAGCAAACAATGGGAAAAGATGCATGTTATGAATCTGGCAAAGGGCTAATAACAGGCAGCGCCTGTGGCTCACAGGAGTAAGGCGCCAGCCCCATATGCCAGAGGTGGTAGGTTCAAACCCAGCACTGGCCAAAAACTGCAAAAAAAAAAAAAAAAAATATTTTAAAGGGCTAATAACCAGAATCTACTGAGAACTCAAACTAATCAAAGAGCAAACCAACCCATTTATCACTGGGCAAGAAACATGAACAGAACCTTCTCTGAAGATGACAAATGGCCAAGAAACACTTTAAAAAGTGTTCATCATCCCCAATCAGAAATGCAAATCAAAACTTCTTTGAGATATCACCTAACTCCAATGAGAGCAGCCCACACCACAAAGTCCCAAAGCTACATACAGATGCTGGTGTGGATGTGGAGAGAAGGGAACACCTTTTACACTGCTGGTGGGATTACAAACTAATACAGCTGTTTTGGCAAGAAGTATGGAGAATTCTCAAAGAGCTAAAAGTCAACCTTCCACTTGATCCTGCAATCCTACTACTAGGTATCAACCCAGAAGAAAAGAAATTTTACCATAAGGACATTTGCACTCGAATGTTTGTCACAGCTCAATTCACAATCACAAAGATGTAGAAACAATCCAAGTGCCCATTAATCCATGAATGGACAAATAAACTGTGGCATATGTATACCATGGAATACTGTTCAGCCATATAAGAAGATGGAGACTTTACATCTTTTGTATTAACCTGGAAGGATTGGGAGAATATCCTCCTAAAGTATCACAAGAATGGAAAAGCAAGTATCCAATGTACTCAACCGATAACTAGTAGATGAACAATTACACATTCACACAAGAGAAAAACATTTAAATTCAAGGAGGAGGAATGGGGCCAGGCACAGGGGCTTATGCCTATAATCTTAGCACTCTGGGAGACTGAGGCAGGTGGACTGCTTGAGCTCAAGAGTTCAAGACCTGCCTGAGCAACAGCAAGACCCTTCTCTATTAAAAATATAAAAATTATAGCTGAGCATTGTGGCGGGCACCTATAGTCCCACTTACTTGGAAGGCTGAGGCAAGAGGATTGCTTAAGCCCAAGAGTTGGAGGTTGCTGTGAGCTATGATGCCATAGCACTCTGAGGGCAACAAAGTAAGACACTGCCTCAAAAAAAAAAAAAAAAACTTGAGGGATGGTCAGCTCTCACCTGATATGTACAATGTAGTGGTATATGGCACACCACCTGGGTAAAGGGCTCAACGACAACTTGGACTTTACTTAACACATGCAAACAGTGTAACCTAATCATACGTTAACTAGAAATAAAAAATAAATTTGTGGTTATGTTCTCTTTTTCTTGCAATTTTATCAAGAAATGCACAGGACCTGAATTAAGCAAACTGTAAAATTTTAGTGAGGAACTTAAAAACTTGAACAAAAGTAGAGAACATTTTTGCTATTGATGACAAGATTATTTTTAGATTAAAAAAGAATGTGAAAGATTTGAAGAGAATTATTAAACTCTAACAGAATATATGAAAAAACAAGGGCACTTAAAAATTAAAGACTTGAGATGGGAATATAGGGACAATTGGACATTAAAATACATTCTAAAGCTATAGTAATTAAAATAGTTTGTTACTAATTTAGGGGTTAATCAAAGATATCAATGAAACCACACAATGTCTAAAAATAGGCCCAGCCATATACCTAAATTAGTATATGATAATAGTTGAAATCTGTAGAAAAGCATAAGTTATTCAGTAAATGGAAAAAATGTCTAACCATTCAAAATTAAGACATTTTTTTCATATAACATAATCACATAATTTCAGCTGTATTAAAGACTGAAATATAAAAGATAAAGCCATACTTTCAGTTAAAGATGCTACATTTTGAACACATTTACCTCTGCTCTCTCCTACACCCCACTTGAATCAGTGACAGATTTTTTTTTAAGGTTTAAACATCCACAAGGACAAAGCACGGGAGCGAAGCTACAGTGATGCAGCTTTGGGAACTAGAAATCAGCTGAGCAGGTGGTAACAGACCTGACTTGTGAGCCTGCAGCGGGACAGCCAAGAAATGGCCCAGTTAACACAGTGGCGACCCCCTAAGGCTCAGGTCACTGGAAGTGGGCATAGAAGGTGAGGCCACAGATGAGAGGACTGGTTCCAGACCTGTTTAAAGTAAGAAGTTATTCCTTCATGTCAGCCTGTAGAGCAGCTACCCTGCTCATCCCAGGCAGAAGCCAGAGTTTCAGACCCTCTGGAGAGAGTTTTATAGGCACAGCTGAGAAAGAGATATAGGGCTGAAAACAGGGATTCAGTGAAAGTCACTGAATGTGGAAGCCTTAAGTTTCTTCCTAGGTTCTCAGAACATGGACAGCCAGACTCATGCCCTGTAGGTAGGAAAAGGGGATTTTTTTGTTTTTTTTTTTTAGAGTCTTACTCTGTTGCCCTTGGTAGAGTGCCATGGCATCACAGCTCACAGCAACCTCCAGCGCTAGGGCTTAGGTGATTCTCTTGCCTCAGCCTCCTGAGTAGCTGGGACTAGAGGCGCTCGCCACAACACCTGGCTATTTTTTTGTTGCAGTTTGGCTAAGGCCATGTTCAAACCCACTACCCTCAGTATATGGGGCTGGTGCCCAACTCACTGAGCCACAGGTGCCGCCCAGAAAAGGGGTATTTCTTATGACCAGCCCATGAGAAAAGATAACAAGATACCAACATTGAAGGCTCCTGATGAAGTGGTTTATTCATCTTATCCTAGAAACCTAAGACTACAGCTCAGTAGCAGGGGAAAAGAAAAGTCTATTGCACACTAGGGGAGGGGAGTCTTGCACTCCATCACTTACTTCAGGAAACATCACTTAACATTGAATTATTAAATCTGCTCCTCCAATATGGATTGTCCTTATCGAGAAACCAGTTGGGTGAGAGATCAATACCTGGGCCAGAGGCATTGACCTCTGGCCCCACTGGTTTGGACCTTGCTTGCAGGACAGAGGTCTAAGATGCACACTGCATTGCCGGCAGATGGGTGCACAGCTCTGCCCAACTTTGTTGTCCAGGCATGAGAGCAATGGCATGATCATAGCTCACTGCAACCTCAAACTCCTGGGTTCAAGCAATGCTCCTGCCTCAACCTCCTGAGTAGCTGGGACTACAAGCATGCACCACCAGACCCAGCCAATTTTGGTGGTATGTTTTTTTGTTGCCTTTTTTTTTGGTAGAGATAGGGTCTTGTGATTTTGTTCAGGCTGGTCTCAAACTCCTAAGCTCAAGTGATCCTCTTGCCTCAGTCTCCAAAAATGCTAGGATTACAGGTATGAGCCACTATGCCCAGCCAATTTTTTAATTAGTTAACATTATCAACATTTTCCTGATGCTTCTTGGTTTTCTCTCATGCTTAGATTTCTAATATTTGGAAAAAAACTAATATTTTCTTTAAAACTTAGCTAAAGTGCCATTGCCAAAAGCTGAGTACCTTGACCAGAGTTAATCCCCTCCCAATTCATTTTTCCCTTTATATAAATCACATTGCCTATCACATGCTGCCTTACATTGTACTCATTTTTATTATTTTACAAACTGCTCTATTAAGATGCTAGGAGACTAAGAGAAGGAACTCTATTTTAAATCTCTGTATGCCCTCCAGTATCTAGAATAAAACTTGCATAAAGTGCTACTTAAATATTTATTGAATTGAATTAACTGGTACTATTTTATTATGAGGATGGACAATGAAGTTTGTGAACTCATCCTAGAAAAAGTGCTACATACCACCTCCTTGCTGAATAGGACTATGGTCACCTTCAAAGTATTCCCCCCGGGGAAGCTGGACACTGACACCAGGGCCTAGTCCACCCTTCAAAGCACTTTTTCTAGGATAAGTTCACAAACTTAACTGTCAGACTTCACATGATGATATATAATTATGGTTGCACACATACATTTTAATTAGACATACCTTTCTGTGAAAATTTGCGACTAGTTATTTTTTCACTCAGAGAACTCTTAGTTCTGCTATCTCCAAATCTGAGCCGCACCTATCAAGGACTAACTACAACAACGGCACATGACAGTGAGGTCTCAGGCCTCTCAGGCCTTGCCAAGTGGCAGGCAACCAGAACACTCCTAGATGAGAAGGCAGGCCAGGTAAGGTGGTCCCTAGCAGCAAGGTGGAACATGTGGAGCCATGACATGCAGTGACCATCCTCCCCACAGGTGACACAGAGCTTGATCTCCCAACAGCATGACCATCTCCCGCCACCAGGGTCAGAGGTTCCTCTTTGGACACATGTTTGGCTGGTGAAGAAGTTCCTGATGGTGTTGAGGCCCAGACAGAGGGAGGTATCAGTCTTTCAGCTAAATCAATACATTGAGTGATCAGCTCAGGTGGGCTAGACATTGCAGTTCCTGTGCTACTAGTCCTAGTTTGGGATTTATTGATTTCAATTCCCCTTTTCTTGTTCTCTTGAGTCCACACAAATATGGCTTTCATGCCCCTAAAACTGCTCTCGCCAACATCACCAGTAAGCTCCACATTGCTAAACTCAAGGGTCAATTTTCAGGTCTCGTCTCATCTCACTTGACCTCCAGCATCAGTGGCCTGGTGGATCCCTCCCTGCTCCCTGAGGGCTTCATTCGGCTCCCTGGACACTAGTTTTTCTCGTACCTCACTGGATGTGTTCTTCTCTTTTGCTGGTTCTTCCTCTGCTTCCTTAGCACTTAATGTTCCACCTCTTTTCTATCTATATTCATTTTTTTTTGATGATCCCAGCCAATCTTAGGGCTTTCAATATCGTCTGTACTAACAAATTCCTGATTTTATTTCCTCTTGCTAAACTGGGAGATCCGACTGCCTCCACATCTCACTTGGACGTCTGATAGACATCTCAGATGTAATGTTTCCTTCCCCCAAATCTGCTCCTCTCAGTCTTTGCATTTCAGTAAATGACAACCTCATCCAGTTAGTTACTCAAACCAAAAACTCTGGTGTCATCTTTCACTCCTTTTCTTACACCCACATCCAATCTGTCCACAAATCTTACTGTATCTTCAAAACATACTCAGACTCCTTCTCGCCACTACCACTGCTAACCACCCTGGGCAAGTTACTCTTAGGGTTTCTCTCTTCTCATCAGTAACCTTGGAGTAACAGTAAACTAGGACTGACAAGGTCCATTTATGGAGTGAAGGAAATTATACATGTAAGGAACTTGGCCTAGTGCTGAACAAATAGTTAAAGCTCAGTAAATGTCAGCTTTCATTGCTATTTGTGGCTTTTATTTTCTAGAAGATGTCAAGGGGATTCAGCTAGTAAAATTGAAGCCATTAGTTCCTTTTCATAGAAACTGAGATTTATTCTTCAACACACAAAATTTCCATTTTTAAGATTTTTTTTTAAAACAGTCTCACTGTGTCACAGTTCACAGCAACCTCAAACTCTTGGGCTTAAATGATTCTCTTCCCTCAGCCTGTCAAGTAGCTGGAACTATAGGCGCCAACCACAACACCTGGCTATTTGTTATAGTTGTCGTTGTTTGGCAGGCAGGTCCAGGCCGTGTAAGGGACTGGCACCCTAGCCCCTATGCCACAGGAGCCCAGCCCATTTTTAAGATTTTTAACTCATGACTTAAAGTCAGAATTAACCTCACTCTCTGAAAGAACCACCAAAGAAAGGGTTAAAAAGGACAATGGCAATTTAAATCATTGGAATTCTTCTCTAGCCCAATGAAGAGTAATTTTCAGCTAATCTGAAAACTTTAGCCTAGAAAATATTTTACTCCAAGGTTACCTACAACAGTTACATATCACATTGCTCAGCTGTATACAGCCCTCGCTTCACAACCTGAAATAACTTCAGGGATATGAGAAAACTCATAGGATATTTCTTCACGGCAAGTGGGATAACAGCCAGAATTTGTATAAAACAGCCTTGTGTGATTAACCTGCAGTAACACTAAATCTTCATCCCAACTAATTAATAGAAAGATTCTAAAAAATCTTCAACAGTATTATCTGAGGTCTAAGCAATACACAATAGCCCTGAGTTATATAGGGATCGTCTCAGGTAAGCACCCAAATGCAAAAATTAGATACCTGGCTATTGTAACAAATTAAGAAACCATTGCACTAAATATAAGCAGAAAAATATTTTCAAAACATTTAACATCTTTCAATGCAGTTATTTTGCTAATGTATGGCAAGAAATAGTACTTGAAGAGATAAAAAATTCATATAGTTTTATTTTAATGTTTTTGGAAAATCATGTTTATTCCTTATTCTTTCATGTATTCTTTTTCCTTGCTGTATATATATATATGCACACACACACACACAAATAAAACATCTACCACATGCTGGGTAATGAGAAAGCAATGGTTAATTGTTTTTATTACTAGCCTCTCTGTAAAAATATTTTTGTTTGAGTATAAGAGCTAGGTAACAATGAGCGGATATGGTGGTTTATGCCCATAATCCTAGCACTCTGGGAGGCCCCAGTGGGAGGATTCCTTGAGCTTGGTAGTTCCAGAGCCTGAGTGAGAGAGAGACCTCATCTATACTAAAAATAGAGAATTAGCTGGGCATTGTGGTGGGCACCTGTAAGTCCCCCTTGGGAGCCTGGGGAAGGATGATCACTTGAACCCAGGAATTTGAGATTGCTGTGAGTGAGGCTGATGTTACGGCACTCTAACCTGGGCAACACAGTGAGACTTTGTTTCAAAAAAAGAAAAAGTAGGGGGAAAAAACTAGGTAATAATGACCTTAGGAGAGTCTTAAGAGGGGAGAATAACTTTAATCATCAGGAATTGACTGTGTTTAATTTATTAGCTTTTCTTTGCCTATATTTAATTATATATAAATTATATATATTCTTTGGCAGTCTTGAAACGATATATAATGTAAACAAACATATTTCACATGGGGCAAAAGTTAGTAAATTTCCATTAATACCTATTGTAGGGTCATTTTAGCTGATCTGCATATACTTTATATGCTAATTTTATTTATTTATTCTTTTGTAGGATGTCCTGGCTGAGCAAGACTGGGAGTCCTAGTTCTCGCATTGACCGCACAAACTTTTCTAATGAAAAATTCATCTCTAAACTTGAATACTCTAATTTTAGTATTCGATACTAATAGGAGAGAGAGAAATACTGTAAAGCTTATGCTGCATAGCAGACACCATATGTTCTTAGGTCTATAGACGAGAAGACTAGTAGAGTAAAAAAAGGGAACTTTCAGTTCTGAAAGCTACAAAACTATGTATGTTACTAAAAATATCTGACACATAATTTCATTCAACCATGTTTTTAACAGAAACACAATATTATCAGATAAAAAAATGTCATTACAAAATGTTAAAATGAATATTCCATTTAAACATGTCTCATGGAGTCTTTAATTTCAATGAACAATGTAGCATATATGTTATTTGGGACAAATAAAGTTAACTATATAAAAATGTTTAGATATTGTGTTGAATTACAAAATCTTCTGAATAATGTTAAAGTTGAGTAATTTGTCTTTAAAAAGAACCAGTGGTTAGAAGGAAATGTATGTGATGATCAATAACCACAAAATAATATCAATAAAGAGTTAACATGATGCGGTACTTTTGGTTGGAGTTACTTAATGCCTTCTATAAACATTATTTTGTATAGTGAACATGCAGGCTGAGCAGTAGTGGCTAACAAGAACTCAGTTTTAGTGCAACAAGATTTTTATCAACCACCACCCACAATAAATGTCTTATTAATCAAAACAGAGTCTAAGTCATCCAATACTACCCCCAAACTTGGCCTATCATTTGGAGATCTTCACTGTAAACGATAAAAAAGCCATAGAGTATTTAAAGGGGAAGGTTGGTTTCTGTATCGTAAAATTATAACGTTGAAAAAGCAAGACCTTTTGTTATAGGCACATACTTGCATATATTCTTCAAAGATCTCCAGATTGTTTATAGCAATGGACCCCTTCATTAAAACAATTCTGTATGGAACTTAATACATAAAACAAAAAAGCACAACTGGTATAATTGACATGAGGATGGCAGTCCCTGCCCTGCTCACTTGGTCTTCATTTCCCTCCTCCTTCCATGGACAATTTTAAATACTCTGGGAGCACAGGTTGAAACTATTCTATTGGTAGAACAAATTTTCATTGCCACACTGTCTGGAGTGGAGACTTCATGCCCTGCTCTCTCTCCTCTACCTGCTGCAAGGGAGGAGTGAAGGAGGAGAGGAGGAGATGAAGAAGGGTTGGCTGAGTTTGCTCATCTGAAAGGTGAACACCATGGACTATGTTCGTATTGATCCCAAATATATACAAAACACTACATTAGGGGATGACTTTCCACATATAATTAAAGGAATAAAGAACTTTCCTATTTTCATATGATCATCATACTAATTATGTTCGATGTTATACAGGATAATCTGTTGAGATATTTATTGGGGTTTTGCTATCCATTACTGTTTGGAGGAAGGTAGACAAGTCTTTGTGTTCTCTTACCCCAGAGAGGCTTTTGGTGCTAAATACCCCTGAAGACAACTTTTCTTTCAAACTTTCTTTTTAAAGAGGGCATTATGCTGTGGATTGAGGAGAAAGGTAAACAATGTGTAAAAGAGAAGCTGAAGTGGGGAGAGCCAAGAGGAGATTATTCCAGACTCTGGAAATCCAAGGGCTGTGGATTTCCCAACTCATGAAGACCTGCACCTTTCTCCCCAAGGGCATCTCTAGAGACGGCTAAACCTGAGAAGGAAGCAGCTGTGGTACCCAGAAAAGCCAAATCCCAGATCCAGTGTCCCATCTGTAGCAAGATTCCTGTCCCCAGATACTCTGCAAAGCATCCTGCAAGCCCCAGGGTGGGAACCAAGGACCATGGTGGCTTGGACCATGGCCCACAGTAGCTGGAGATCAGAGAAGTCTTTATGTTCTGAGTAAGACCTTTCACATGGGGGTGCACAGGCCCAAGGATAACCAAGATATCTGCCCCCCAGACAGGATGAGGCTTAAAGCAGGCTCAATTTGATTTAGAGCAATAAAATACCTTTTTTCCACACTCAAGTTTGAAAACAAACTCTGTATCCCTCTCACATAGAAAGCCCAAGTGATTAAAAAAATACGATCTCAGAAGTGACACCAATAAGTCACTTTATATTATGCTGATACCCTTTGGTAGGTCCCAGCTCTCTTTAGAAGAAGTCCACACTTTGTGAAAACAATCTAACTGCACAAAGTGAGTCACACTAGTCAAGATTACTTAATACATAACAATTTTATCACTGGATAAAAATGTAAATAAGTATGTTTTCATGAATGAGTAGAAAGCAAGAGACATAAAGCAATATAAAAATGTGTCATAGAGACCAGGTAACATCTCAACACTAAACTTTTTTTTTATTAAGTCATTTATACATAGATCATACATATATTTATGCCATTATGGGATTTGGTGTGTTGATTATTTGTACAAACTGGAGTGCTTACATGCTACTAATCAACATAGCTTTCGCCTCTTTTACCCAATTACAGTGTTAAGATATTTGTTTTCTACACTTGATAGATCCAACTTGTACTTGCATTATGCTCCATAGGTGTGTTCCCCCTGTTAACCCTTCCTCTCTCACCCCACCCCCCTCCCCTCTCCTTCCCTCCTTCATCCTATAGTTGTGTTTCATTTTTCATATGTAAGTGAATGATTATAAATTGGTTTCACAGTAGTGCTGAGTACATTGGATATTCACTGTAGCTCAATTCATAATTGCCAAGTCATGGAAGAAGTCAAAGTGCCCATCAACTCATGAATGGATTAATAAATTGTGGTATATGTATACCATGGAATACTATGCAGCATTAAAAAATGAAGACTTT
>CAUYRH010084947.1:0-20158 GCA_963574655.1 Perodicticus potto
GTTCTGTAGATGTCTGTTAAATCCAGTTGTTGAATGGTTAAGTTTAAATCTAAAATTTCTTTACTTAGCTTCTTACTGGAGTATCTGTCCAACACTACTAAAGGAGCATTAAAATCTCCAACTACTATGGAGCTGGAGGAAATCAAGTTATTCATGTCTATTAGAGTTTTTCTTATAAATTGAGGTGCATTCTGGTAGGGTGCATAAATATTAATAATTGAAATCTCATGGTATTGAGTATTACCTTTAACTTATATGAAATGTCCGTCTTTATCCTTCCTTACTTTGGTTGGTTTAAAGCTTATTGTATCTGCAAATAAGATTGCAACACCTGCTTTTTTCTGTTTTCCATTTGTCTGGAATATAGATGACCATCACTTCACCTTGAGTGTATATTTATCTTTTAATGTAAGATGAGATTCTTGTATGCAACAGATATCTGGCCTGAGTTTTTGTATCCAGTCAGCCAAGCTATGCTTCTTTAGAGGACAATTTAAATCATTCACATTAATTGAAAATATTGATTAATCTTGAGAAAATCTAGTGGACATTTTTAATCCTTTCATCGCTGTGGAAGTTGGACTTTGATAAAAAGTTTCTGGATGAGTTCACTTTTGTGTTGGAGCATTACGCTGGTAATTATGGAGAATAGGTCTGAGAATATCCTGGAGAGCTGGTTTAGTTATAGCAAATTTCTTCAACATGTGGATGTCATTAAAGTGTTTAATTTCTCCATCCTAAGTGAAACTCAGTTTAGCTGGATACAAGATCCCGGGTTGAAAATTTTGTTTTAGGAGATTAAAAGTTGGTGACCATTCTCTTCTAGCTTGAAAGGTTTGATCAGAGAGATCTGTAGTAATTCTAATATTCTTCCCCTTGTAGGTTATAGATTTCTTGCATCTGGTTGCTTTCAAAATTTTCTCCTTCATATTAACTTTAGTGAACTTAATTATGATGTGCCTAGGGGATGTCTTATTTGGGTTGAGTCATGCTGGTGTTCTGAAACTGTCTGCTATCTGAATTTCAGAATCTCTTGGCTTGTCTGGAAAATTCTCTTTCATAATCTCATAAAGAAGAGACTCTGTGCCTCGTGACACCACTTCATCATTTTTAGGTATCCCTATAAGGCGAATGTTGGTTTTCTTCAAATTATCCTAGAGCTGTCTGAGAGAATGATCCATTTTTGCCTTCCATTTCTCTACCTCTGTGTAGGTTTGGGAGTGTTCAAAAGCTTTGTCTTCAATGTCAGAAATCCTTTCTTCTGCTTGCTCCATTCTGTTGCTGAGGCATTCTACTGTGTTTCTCAGATCTTTGAGGGCTGCAACTTCTTGTCTCAATGTGTCAAAGTCTTTGGTCATTTGTTCTTTGAATTCCTTGAATTCTTGAGACAATATTTGAAATGCACCCTGAATTTCTAAATCGAAGTTTTCCTCTATTTTATTAATCTTGTTTGCAATCCAAATTCTGAATTTGATTTCTGACATCTCAGCCACCTGTTTATGCATAGGATCATCATTTGTGTCCTCCAAATTGTTCCTTGAGGGGGGTTGATATATTCTGGTTGTTCATGTTTCCAGAGCTTTTCCATTGATTCTGCTCCATGATTAATTTTACACCGTTTAGCTGGATAAGTAGATAAGTACAAGTTGGGTTGGGGGTTCTAGGAGTAGTGATTGACCAGTCCATTGCTTAAAAGCTGGGACTGGTGTCTGTACCTTTTCCCCTGAGTTTTGCCAAGGACCCATACAGTGCTACTGCTTGCGAAACTGGGGACCTTTTTCGTGTGGTGGGGTTAAGTGGCTCTGTCTTATTTTCAGCTGGTCTTGTCTTACCCTAAAGAATCATTTACTCTGGATTGAAATCTGAGCTGTGGAGAAATACCAGCAGTGACGTGACCGTGCCCCCCACAGGCAACAATTGGAAAAGCAAAATCAAACCTTCCCACTACCACACACCCAGGGTACTACTTTGGAAAGTCCTCGGGTGATTGGCCCAGTTAAAGAGGTCCCAATCAATTGTCCCAGCCAGCACCAGTCTCAAATGGAAGAGTTAAAAATTCTCTGGCAACTAGAGAGCAGGAATCGGCTGGAAGCTCTAGTATAACTCATTCTGGTCCTCTGAGAGTGCAGGAGGGCCCCCTCAACAAGTAGATTAGTCTGGAAATGTTGGTGCCTCCTTCCCCACCTTGCCCCTCTGTCACACCCAGTAAGTGGTAACCCCAAAGGGCTGTGATCCAGTTTCCTCCAATGAGCAGATGCGCCAAAGGTTTGCACCTGCCTGGGTCATAGGGAGGTCTGTGGCTCCTCAGCCAGTCTACCATTCCCTGTCACTGTTTGGCAGGGGGAGGTGAGGCCTGAAAACCTGGGTACTTGATAGGGGTTGGGGCGATTCACTCAGTTCTGGCCCTGTCCCTGTTTGATGTTGCTGATAGAACAGAACAAGTTCGCAGAATTTGTTTCTGTCACAGCTATTTTCCCTTGATCAGATGTTGGGCTGTAAATAGGTCTGACTCAGTCTGTTAGTTCCAGCCCTTTGTCTCAGCTTTCATCCCCTGAGGGCCAGGTGCATCTGAAGTTAAGTAAAGTAGCCTCCGTCCTGGGATTCGGCTGACTCTGTGCGTATTCTAATCCCTGTGCTCCATCCTGGCCGGTACTGTCTTCATGCACCTTGGTTGCTGGGCCACTCTGCCAGTGGCTGCCACCGGAGAAGTCTCCCGGCTTCCACTGGCCACCCAGAGAGGCTGGGAGTGTCTCCTCAAAACATCCCCAGGGGTGTGAACTCCACTGCCATTGTTCCCGCTGCTCCATGTCTCAGGGGACCACCTCTCCAGTTCGGCCACTTCTTGGCTCACTTTCCTCTCACCACTCCTGAGCCAGAAAATCAGCACAGATCTGCAACAGACATCACCCTGTCCACAACCCTCAAGAAAATGTCCAAGAATCTGGGCTCCATGGGGGACAAGCCTCCAGACCTTGGGTTGAGAGTGGAGGGGAGTGCCAGGAGTTCAAACTTGCAGGTAGAGAATATATACAGTTTTATACAGTTTTATGCCTGGCAGGAGAGTGCTGTGGAACCCCAGTAGGGGAAGGAGGTCTGGTTTTTAGAGTGTCTATCCCATGGGGTAGAGTGAAAGGATATCTGAATTCTGCTTGCTTATTTGTATGGATGTATGGAGTACACTGCGAGCCGTTCTCATGGAGGGAGAGGACTCCTGTCCACTTAGCAATGTGTTCTGTACCTTTTGTTTGTATCCTTGGGGTCGCAGGTCACCCCAGCAGGGTTGATGTTTGTTTGTTGACCTTCTCTTTTGGCTCAGATCCAAGCCATCAGCTTTCTTGCTAAATTTCTGTCCTTTAACTCTCCTTCTGGATGGGAGCCTCTGTGGAAAGCTGGCTCCAGTCCGCCATCTTGGCTCCTCCCCTTGAAGCTCATTCTTCTTAGTAAAATATCATGAGAATGGAAAAGCAAGTATCTACTATACTCAATACTAATATGAAAACTAAAAGAAAAACAACTGTATGCCCACATGAGAGAAAAACACAAGTACATTCAAGTGGAGGAGGAGGAATATGTAGGGGGATTGGTGAGCACTCTCCTAATGTGTGCAATGTGAGGGTACACAGCATACCCCCTGGATGAGGGACTCAACTACAACTTGAACTACCTTAGAAATGCAAACAATGTAAACTAATCATTTGTAAGCTCATATTAATCTGAACAATGTTTTTAGAAAAGCTTAAAACGACTAGAAGAAAACATGAGTACTATTATACACTTGGAGTGTTTCCAACTATGATTCAAAACCCAGAAGCAAATGGTATACTTTTTTGCATGAAGGTTTATTGGAAAAAGAAATTCCATAACCAAAATCAAAAGAAAATATTTGCAACTTATATTGTATACTGTCTGTAACTCTGATACAAAAGGAGCTCTTAACAGTTAAGAAGAAAAAGACTAAACCTGATAGTATCATGGATAAATGACTTGAATAAATAGTTCATAGAAAATAAGAAAAGCAAGTAGATTTAAACACATGAAAAAAATCTTATTTATAATTAAAGATAAATTAGTACCACACAATAAGATATCCTCAGACTGACAAAAGTTGAAAAGGTTGACAGAAATTTTGTTGGTACAACTGTGGAGAAATAGGCACTTTCACACATTGCTGGAAGAAATTCAAAAGCACAGTGACTAAAGAGGGAAATTTGGCATATTTTACAAAATTGCATATGCATTTATTCTTTGATCCCTAAATCCCACTTCTTCAAATCGACCCTATGGATGCATGTTCATTAAAACAAAATGAAACAATTATAGACGCACTAAAAACATGCATGAGGTTATTAATTATAGAATTTTTTTAATAGCAAGGGATTGTTAATAACTTAAATATACATCAAGAGAACTGGTTAAATATATGAATATAGATAAAAATGTGATTGAATGCTATGGAGGCTTCAAAAAGAGTAAGAAATTGCCCCTCCGGAATCTCTAAGTCATTCTGCCAAGTGAGTACACCAATATTATTGTTATTTTTTGTATAAAAAAGAAAAGGAAATAAACATACATATTTATAGGAAGGATGAATGAGGAATCAATAAACATATTTACCTAAAAAGAGAGAAGAGTTAGGGAGCCGAATTTATTCTTTTAAATAGTTTTGACTTTTGAACCATGTTAATATTTATAAATTTAAAAATTAAGTTAAATTTGGGTGGTGCCTGTGGCTCAAAGGAGTAGGGTGCCAGCCCCATATGCCGGAGGTGGCGGGTTCAAACCCAGCCCTGGCCAAAAACTGCAAAAAAAAAGTTTATAAATTAAAAAAAACCCTAAAATTCAACCAAAGAACTCAAATTTATATCAAATGGATAACATAGCCATTTAGTGAATAGTGAGTTTAAGTGATTTTGAACCCTACATACTATAATGGTACCTCATTAATAGGGTATATTTTTAAAATCACGTGGAAATAATTATATAGAAATCTTAAATTCAATCAGCAGGCTTATCAATAACAATGTTAACAGTTATATTTTAGTAATATTAGTAGTACTTCTTTTTGTATGAGGCCATATCATCTCAGGATGAAACAAATAAATAAATACATTCATGTTATTATGAATGAAGGTATTAATTGTAAAAATATTTGATAATAGAATAAAAGTTTCAACCTCTTTAATGATAAATTTATTTGTAAATAGTATTTATAAGTATATACTCATAGTTGCTTCCCACCTTGCCCACTGCAAAGGTTTGAAAGCAAAATTATGGAGAGAATTGATGTTCAGATCTTATTTTTAATATCATTTTCCATCAAAAGAAAGCAGAGCTCCTTAGAAAACTGATTTTAGGTCATTCTAGTTATTTACTGCTGTTCAATAAATCACCTCAAAACTTAGTGGTTTATAAAGCAAGGGCATCAATATTGTTCATGAATCTGCAATTTCACCTGGACTTGGCAGGAACGTCATCCCTGTTTCACTTAGTGTCAGCTGGGGCGGCTCATAGCCTGGAAGCTGGAATCACTTGAAGGCTCACTCATTGGTTGGACAAGTGATGCTAGGAAGACCTACACAGCTGGGGCTGGAAAAGCTGGGGTTCTCATTCGTCTCCATGTGGTCTCTGCACCTTGGCGGCTTCAGGATAACCGGACTTCTTACATGTTGTCTCAGAACTCCCAAGGCATATATCTCAAGAAAGAGAACAACAGATATAAACTGTTATCTCTTGCCATGACCTAATTTGGAAGTCACACAGTGTCACTTCTGCTGTATGCTATTTGTTAAAACTGGGTTACTAAAGCTGACTCATATTCAATGGGAAGGGTGCTAGAATCCTGCTTTTGATGGGAGTAATGTTGAAAAATGTGTAGACATGTTTTAAAACAACACATATATAGGAGAATACAATTTGATTTGTGACCTCAGATTATACTGAAAATCAAGGAAGTGCTCTAAGATTAATGTAGATAGGTCAAAAAGACACAAGAACTTGCTTAAACATTCTCCCATTGATCACATCTGGGACAATTTAAGCATCATAGTGAATGAGTCTGTAGGTATTCAAAAGGTATAGGAGAGGTAGTAAAAGCTCTTTGTTTTTTTTTTTTTTGGCTGGGGCTGGGTTTGAACCCGCCACCTTCGGCATATGGGGCTGACGCCCTGCTCCTTTGAGCCACAGGCACTGCTGTAAAAGCTCTTTTTAAATAAATGCTCAATAATACACATAGAAAGAAACTGCACATCACTTCTTTAAAAACTCCAATGTAAGGACTGGTTCAGGTAGGGGACAAACATGAGGTACCACCATTAGGTAAATGTTTGTTGGGAAATATTATTTTCACATTGTGCCAAAGAATAAGCTCCAATACTATTTACTAAGTACAAAGGGGAAAATAGATCTTCAAACACAGAATGGTCTGGCGGTCACCTTCAAACACAGAATGATCTGGTGATCACCAGCTGATCAAATCTGGCATTGGCAATGGCGAGACACCTTGAATTCTATAGTTTTTTACTTCTCCCATTGAGATCCTATAATGTAGCAAACATCTCCTGTGACTTATCTCACTTCCAGTGTTTAAACTGAATACATCCAGTTCTCTAGTTCTGATGTGTTTTTAACAGAAAAGACGGGCAAGTAGAAGAACAAAGTAAAAGAAATCAAGAAGAATATTCCAACTAATCCTGAATGTGAAACTCCTGCAATAAAACTGTTCTAGGTTCTTCATAAAGATCAATATTTTAAAAAAAAGTACGTGGGCATTGTTGTTTAATCTATTAAATGTGATTAAAAGGCCATAAAAACAAATGGAATGCATTAACTTGGATAGGCTCTTGGTTCAGTGAGAGAGAGCATGAGTGTTTGTGGGTGCACATGCTGTCATGGACATTCCAGGACAATCGGGAGTTGTACATATACACAAAATGGCTCAATGGTGAATTTTTATCACGAATTAATTGCTTTATGTGTGATAATAGTAATACATTTTGAATTATATTTCTATTCAAAGGTGATACGGGGATTAATAAATATTTAAGGTAAAATGTGATGTTATGTGTATTTGCAATTTACTTGTAAATGATCCCAAAGAACAAAATGTTTAACCCTTGCTGGATGTAGGTGAGGCATATAAGGGTGTTGTACTGTGTATGAAAAGGTTTTATCATAGAAAATTAGGGGATAATAGTAATTAATACACAGTGATATTTGGATAACAAAGTAGGTAATCAAGAAGAGACTATAATTTTCCCTAAAGAAATTCTTCTACTAGCTGCAAAATTCATGTTCTGTCTACTCTCCAGGGATTTCAGACTATTCTCTATCACCTGAGGGTTGAACAGAGATATCAGAAGAAGCTGAGTAAAAGAATAAACAAGTAATCCATTCCTTTTAAATTTGTTTGCCTAAAAAATATGTTGATATATTTGAACATCAATATATTAGACTCAATTATATTTTTAGGGCTGATTAAGGATTTAATTTTCAAGTAGATTCTGAAGTTCTGCTCAAAGAAGAGTAACAAAAATTTATGGGCAATACCTACTTTATTGGGGTACGTGTATTAACCACCATGGTGACTATTTTGGATATAACTACATATGTAATTATATAGATAAACTAGCACAGTAGGGTGATTTTAAAAAATAATTTCATGATATTTATCAATCACGATATCTACTTGTAGGGACTAATAAAAAGCGATCGAAATTGATCCCTGCCAGCATGAGGGAAGGTTATAGAGCTTTGGTGGTCTGAGATCACCTGCCCTTGCACTCCCTGTAATTATATTCTTTTACTCACATCCTGTCCCTTACTTGGCTCTATTTCAAGCAATAAAGAAACTAAATTTCAAATGGCACCAGATCAAGAGAACAAATTCAGCCCAGGTGGTCCGTGTTACCTTGCAGGTCTCGGGCCCGTAATGTGACTGCAAATATAAACAGAAATGAAGCCCAACCGACTGCTTCCTACTCCTTTTAGATTCTAGACACTAGATCTCCTTGAGAAGTCAAACAATCCCATTAAAAATAATCTTTATTTTAATATAAATTTATCCATAGTTCTTATCTCGCTGTCTTAGTATCTTTTAAATGGCCATGTTCTGTTGCCTTTTTGCAATAAATATTCAGGACTCATTCTGAATGCAAAATTAGTATTAGAGAAAAGATAAAGGTAACTGATATCATTAAAAAGTCAGAAGAAAATTATGATCTGGGTGCAAGAGGAAGAAGTCATTTCTTCCCTGTTTAGAGAGGGGAAGAATAAAAAGCTGTTGAGCGACCATTTATGAGTAGAATTTTCTTCCTGGAGAATGGAAGATATTTTGCTAAAATATCTCTGATAATGGCCATGAAGAACACACTTGAAAACTAAAGGGTTCAATGATAATTCTACTGTTTGACCTTTTGTGCTTTAATAAGAGGGACTTTACCCAACAAATGCAACCAGTGTAACATGGTTTCTTGTACCCTCAATGAATCCCCAACAATAAAAAAAAAAAAAAAAGTCATGTATAGTTTAGTGCAGATACGTTTTGATCTTTACCCAATAGGACCTATTTTCTCCTAGGACTACCCCATCCCACCAGCTCCCTGAACAGTTGCAGTGGAATTTTGAGTTTATGAGAATTTGTCTAACTCTTTATCTCTGAGAAAACTGGCAGAATTTAGTCACAGCCTCTGTCTATTCTGATGATCTAGGAGATGTCCCGGTTGAGGGTAGCATTGGCTGGCATGGATAGCTATCACATGTACAGTGTTGCCAGTTTATACAGTATTTTCCTGCTCATCATGTCTAACCCTTAAATAAATTTGTAGGTTGGTACTGCTATTATCTTTCCTACTTCACAGATAAGAAAGGAGACACAGTGGAACCAATAATCTGTTTTTTTATTTTATGAACTGTAAAGCCTCTTGTGATCTAAAGCTTCCTGTCATCTAAAGGATGTTCCTTCTTGCAAAGCACTTGGAACAGTGCCTGTCACTAGTACACTCCATAAATTCATATTTAAAAATCTGTGCCTCTGAAATTGGAGGAGACACATCCTAAGAGGGTCCCTAGGGCATCCAACTCAGTGCACAGTCTCGGATTAATTTCAGTTCATGTTACATAATTTCAAGCATTGTTTTTATTCAAATATATCTTAGAGTAAAATATAAGACTTGCATGCATTTAAAGATAAAACATGAGATGTGAACAGACTTCCAGCCTTGCAACATGCTAATTTGATCTACGCCCCTGATTCTCTGAAGTATACAATAAGTTGGGAGTTACTTACCAGGAGAATTGGAACAAAACCCCACCTTAGGTATTCTGCCCTTTTATCCCCACCTCTGGGGATCCCTGTTAAGCAGTGACAGATATCGTCTGACTCAGCCAGTCTTAAAAAGTACCTTAACATTGACCTAGTTCCTGAGAGATGCTGATGGGATGATGAAAGGCATCTCAGGAACTTCTTCTGTCCTTGAATATCTACCTAGCAAGCCTTCCAGGAACCTTATATTTTCACCATTAAATTATATATTTTCAAAGCAATTTTCCAGAGAGAAACCATTCCAATTTGCTGATTTTACAGATTGGGAAGCTGAGAATGTAAGAAGTGGAATGATTTGCTGAAAGTTGCATAACAATATAAAAATAGAAACCAAGTGAGTTTTAGTCCTTTAACTTAGAGTCCAGTGCTATTTCTCTTTCTTTTTGTGAAACCCTGTCTCAGCTAAGTGATTATAGTACCTGGGAGGGAAACACCAAACGCACATCCTGACAACCAAAGCACGGAGAAGCCAGGGTCAGAGTCATTAGGAAGCAGCTTGTAGAAGGTTGATGGTGCATGGGGAGAAGTCCCAGAGACAGACTCAGCTCTACCTCTCCCACCCTCCATCAGAAGTGGCAGGGGGGAGTGCTGAACTGCCCACGGGGGCGGTATTCCAGGTGGTTCTGGGTGCCCATGACCATGATGATAAAGAAGCGCAATTCAGAGAGAAAGACAGTCCTCCAGAGAAGTGAAAGGAGAAAAATACAAACCTTTTACAACTTTAATGTGAAGTGTCTAACAACTTGTTCTTAAAAAAAAAAGGTCACCCCTCCCCAACGCCTGCCTCTGCCTATGAAGATCCCCAGGGCCTCAAGCCCAATTCCTCCCTGACTTCTTTGCACAGCTAAAGCAAACACGCTGTAAGCTGTTTACCAGAGGCAGCCAACAATGCCCCAAGGAGCAGTATCCCTAAACTTGCAGTGCTTTCAGCAGAAAAAATGCTGATACGATATTTGAAACACAGAGTTCAGGGGAGAGAGCAACTGTGCCAGAAATAGAATGAAAAGGAGTAGTGGTGTTTCAGTATGGGCTCCTTTAAATACCACCCGCAAGGGCAGCCTGTCCTATCATCACACTGAGTGCAGTAATTAGAACTGACATCAAAGAATCAGTCTCCAAATCTCCCCAAAATGATTAAGTAGTCCAAGGTGACCAACTATTCTGTTCCTGATTTCTCACTACCTGGAATGGGTTGAGACTCACATTGAAAGACGATAGTAATAAAACCTATTACTATCACTAATAATACATGTGGCTGCTATCTACAGTTCACTCTGGGCCCAGCACTATCCTCAAGCTTTTACATATGTTGTTAATGTCTCATTTGATCCTAACCACAAACTTATGAGGAGGGTTTTATTACTTCTAGTATGCAACCAAAATAGGCAAACCTCAGAGAATATAAATAAATTGCCTGAAGTTTAACGGCTAGTTAAGTGGTGGGACTGAGACACCAGCTCCCAAGTTTGTATTCTCCTGCATGGAGTTAGGAGACCGGGTACCAGGGAACTAATGAGAGCTATGTACCTGTCCTCATGGAACTCACTGCCGAGCAGTGAAAACCCTCAACTGATCATCCAGGCACACACCATTCAGCTCATTACATTTTTTTTGATAAGGGCAGCACAGGGCGAAATGGGAGCAAGAGGCAAAGCCCCAAACCCAGGCAAAGGAGGCAGGGAAGAGTTCCTTTGCATCAGTGCTCAGCCAGTTATCCTAGTGATGGGCAGGAGTTAGCCCATGATGGCCTGGAGTGGTGGCTCTCGCCTGTAATCCTAGCACTTTGGGAGGCTGAGGTTGCAGGATTGCTTGAGCCTAGGAGTTTGAGGTTGCAGTAAGCTATTATGGTGCCACTGAATCTAGCCTGGGCAACAGAGTAAGACTTCATTTAGAAAAAAAAAATATATGTGTGTGTATATATATATATACACACATACATACATATATATATATATATATAAATTAGCCCCGAATGATGAGATGGGCCTGTAGAGAGGAAACAGCCAGTGCTATCAATGCTACGACCTATAGGGAAGAAAGACTAGAGCATTTTTCTGATAAATGTGTCCTTTTTGGTGTGGTTGGAGTATAGAAGTTGAAAGGAAAGAGGGGAATGTGAAACTGGAAAAGTAAGCAGAAACCAGTCTCCTAGGGGCCTTAGTGCTATGTTAACTAGAAGGGTGGGAGCAGGAGCCCGGATAGGGCATTTTCCTCCCAGCTTTCCTTTTAGAGTAAATAGGCAGTGTTACACGATTTTGCCTTTTTTCGTATCTAACATATGGAGATGCAATTGTTGACAAATTTGTTTGCATTGGTAAGCAATTTATCAGCACATTGGCATTCTAGACTTCTGTTCTCATTCCAGCAGAGCCTTTAGAAAAGCCTTGGAGGGGGGAAATGATCTTTCCTGGCCACACTCTGTTTCTCTTAATTATTTCTGCATGGTTAGGATCATCTTTTCTTCCAAATTCTGTTGTACCCATAAGAGACTACAAAATAACTCTAATAGTTGCAATGGGTTAATAATGTTCAAATATGCAGCCCTGGGAGTCAACACAGCCTGGTGTGGTTGAGAGCAGAGGCTGCAGAAATGAACTACGTGGACACTGGCTATACCACTGCCAGTGTAGAACCTTGTGCCAGTGGCTTAGCAGATCAGGCTTTCAATTTATCATCTATAATATGGGCACAATATCTAAATCTTAGGTTCATAGAGATGATTAAAGGATTTATTATATATCAAGCATTTGAACAGTATCTGACACGTCCAGGATAATGAGTACTTAACACTAGATGTTATTGGTATTTATCACAGGTAAAGATTGTGGTATGAACAACATACTATGGGAATATAGAGAAAGAAGCAATTTATTGGGAGTGGAAAAATGTTCAGAAAAGTTATCACAGAAGATTTGGCACTTTTCTAAGTCTTTTTTGGAGAAAAGAAATAGTTAATGCTATACTTTTTTCTCTCTCTCTGGCATTAGAGCAAGCAAATTTCTTTGGAGCAGCCATTGATTGGAACCTTCTTCAAAGATGGTTGTACCTTAGAGGACCAGTGATCAGATCAAGCTGTCTCTGGTGCAGAAAGACTCAGGATGTTATTTTTTCCATTCATAACCTAAAAGTTGGAGTGTGATCTCATTTGAAGAAAATCTCATTTGTTTTTTATTTATTATTTTTATTTTTTATTATTAAATCACGGTTGTGTTCATACATGCAATCATGGGGTACAATGTGCTGGTTTTATATACAATTTGAAATATTTCATTGAACTGGTTGACATAGCTTTCATGGCATTTTCTTCGTTATTGTGTGCAGACATTTATATTCTACATTTAGTAAGTTTCACCTGTACCCTTCTAAGATGCACGGTAAGTGTGGACCCACCAATTACTTGAGCAGTAAGCTTCTGGTCACACTTCAACAGAACTATTTACTTTATAAAATGGTTTGTAGCAAGGTTAGTTTTTTTTTAATGGCAAATGCTCCTTGAATATTAATTTATAGCATCTTAGTTTGGACCTTTCATTGCAATGAAAAGACATGAGCTGTGGAATTTGAGATACTCATCTTAATGGCCTGACCGATCGAATACAACCATTTCTAATTGTTATAGCAACTGTAAGAGGTGAAACACACATATTATTATCTATGGGTTTTCTTTCTTCTTTTTTAAGACAGAGTCTTATCAGCCTGTGGCATCAACATAGCTCACACCAACCTCAGACTCCTAGGCTCAGGTGATCTTGTTTCAGCCTCTGCAGTAGCTGGGACTACAGGCACCCACCAGAATACCCGATTGCTTTTTCTATTTTTACTAGAGATGGGTCTTGCTTTGCTCTGGCTGGTCTCAAACTCCTGAGCGCAAGCAATTCACCTGCCTGGCCTCCCAGAGTGCGGGAAATACAGGTATCACTGCATCCGGCCTATTATCCATGTTTTACAATTTAAAGAAATGAACATTCAGAGAAGGTGATTAAGTTGCCTTAGTTTACAAAACCAGTACATGAAAGAACCTTCTTTAAAGACTAGGTTCCAAGGTCCTGCTCTTCCCTGCAGGATGCAATTTTCAAACACATAGGTTGAATCATGATTTTTTTGTTGTTATAATTTTTTCACTAAGAGAACTGCAGATTATTAAACCAGAGAAGACTTTGAGTTTCGTTTTTGCTAGGCCTACCTTGCTACTTTGGGTCCTCACCTGAGCACTAAGGGTAGCAACACAAAGCTGTCATAAGGTCAGCTTCCTGCTTCCACCACCAAATTCAGCTTCCTGCTAGCACCTAAGTCAGCTTTCTATCTGGCTCTGCAGAACACCAGAACATAAGCTGGCGAGTGGACATTTTACTCAATACTCAATCCCTTTGCTCTCATTAAGCCTATTTCAAGCCTCTGTCAGAATTTGGAACTGACAACTTAATTGGTTTGTTCAAGTAGAAGAGGGAGGAGATGTTCTCCCTGACTAAATAAAACCAGGACCATGCTCCTTATTAGAATTATAGGAACGAAAAAGCTTCAAAGAGTAAACTGCTCCTGATGTCATAAAAGTTATCCATGATATTTTCAGTTTCTTGAAATCACTTCTGGAAGTCACATTTTAGCCATTCTTGGATTAATCTCCAATCAATCTTTTATTTTGTGGTTGATCATACTGACCCTTGGCCTTAAATATATTCAAAAGACGTTAGCTGAGCTACTACCTAAAAGGCAAAAAATGCCTAAGATAATGTCCAGCCGTTTCTCTTAGTCCAGATCAAGCTGTTCCCAATCTGTGACATGAGGATGATGTTACCTCACACTGCATGGCAGGTTACCTAGAGTTGGACTCTGTCTGTCATACACAATTATCAGAAAACCCATGTTTTCTTCGGGTAGCAGTCTATTGAAAAAGTGTGTGTATGTGTATGTTTGCATCTGTACTTGTCTGTTATTTACTTGGCCTCAAGCTAATGGGGCAAGAAGTCTACTTGGGCCTCAGCAATACTGGGTCTCTAGGATGCCATAGGAGAAAAATAGAAAATAAATTTCAGAACCAGTACAAGTCTTCCAGTCCTGGTAATGTGGAAAGTAAATATAAAATCTGTTGCTACTTGCCCCATTGACTTCCTTGGAACCTGGTTGGCGTGACAATGGCTCAGAGAGGCGCGCACTCGGACCAGCATATAGACGTGCCAGGAGAATGTGACCTGGTCTGAAATCTCGCCAGGCCTTTTTATTGTGTTTCAACAATCATTTACAATATAGTATTAGCTGATTTATCACGAGTACTTAGGAGTCAAGGAAATTATGTCCCCACATGTGACATATGGGTGGTCCCTAAGGGGCATAATATATAGGAGAGTGGACAAAGGGTCTGGGTTAGAATGAAATTTTAAAGGAAATACATTTTGTAGAAGGGAGGAGATGTTACCTTTTAAACTATACTGCTAATCTATTCCATTCAGTCCAAGAGGCTGCTTTCCAATCTGGTCATTTCACTTGTTCAAAACTAGTTAAGCATTTTATTCTTGTGGCTGTGTTCGACTTTCAAGATAAGTTTGAAACCCTCATAAATGCTTCAAGGCATTTTTTTCCTTTATAATTTTTTAGCCTGTTCCCACAAAAATAGTTCACCTTCTCTCCAAATTTTCTTTCCTAATGATGAAACTCATGTGGTGGGATCCCTGAAAAAGATTTATTTTTTAAATGTCAGAACTGAAAAAAGTCTTGGAAATGACCTAATCTACCTGCACTCCTTTCTTGATGATTTTACTAAGATTTAGATAGGTGAATTGCCCAAAGTCATAGAGGTAGTCCCAAATCTTGTCCCCCACCTGTTTTTTTAAATGAAGCTTTAATGGAACACAGAAAGAAACAAAACAAGCCCCTGACCTTCAGCCCACTGTGCTATCGGTAGAACCTGGGTCCTTTGCTCATGTACCATGGTCTGTATCTACCATCATTTGGTGGGCTTTCCTTTGCTTCTTACAGCCACAGAAATTAGCAACTATAGTCAAGCATCTAGCCAGTGATAAGTATGAATTTATCTATCAATACAATTATAACAACAAGAAAAAAGATCTTGCAGGGGGGAAGGATATCCTGGATATCCTGGGGCCAGAATGCTTTGTCTTTTAAACATCCGTTAAACTTAGATTGGATGATTAAGAGTTTTTCCAGTGTGATCTTACAAGCAGATTTTCATGTTGATGAATAATATCCTACATAAAAATGAGAAAACGAGTGTGGTGGAGTAAAGATTGAGCTCTATACATCTGGCAACCTGCGTGATTATTAAGATGTTTCCTTTTTGGTTTCTGTGTGACTTTGATTTGCCATCCATTTGTCACATTCTGTGCGTGAGAAATCTGCAGATTTTTTTGTAAGTGGCCTCAGACATCTCATGTTTGGCTTGTTTGATTCCTCATTTGGATCCGTGTTCCTTGTGGGTGGGCGATAATGAAATCACAGACATTGCACCTGCCAGACACAGAAGCAGACCCAGGAGTCAGTGTTTGCAGGGAGCTTCCTCAGCAGGCCTCTCGGTCTGCTGAGTAGATTGCTCTTGTCAGCCCCGGGATCTTTATGTTTGTTTTGTGCTGTCCCTGGTCAATTAAAAAATTGATCCAATATCCCAATTCCCTTTGGCTTTGCTTCAGCCTGTCAGAGCTTTTCACATTTGTCTTTTCCTAAATGGCTGTGGGTAGGGCTGGTTTCAACAAAATTGTGAGTTGGCAAAGTTTGTCTTCACCTTTGCCCCTCGCCCTCCACCTCATCTGTGTTCTTTCTCATGCCTGGCTTCTCCCAGGGGCAAGAGCTCCAATGAGGGATGAGTTTGTATTCATGGATAAAATATCATTCATGCATCCCATTCACATCCACAAATGTTTGGTGAACACCTATTATGATCAGCACTAATTACTTAACTAAAAATTATCATAATTTTGGTCATAGCCTCATATTCCCTTATACAACCTCCATAATTTTTGCTCTATCACCTCAAAACAATTTATTTAATAGTTTTCACTGAAAATAATTCCCTGTTTATGTGTATTCATCCAACATATATTTATGGAAAGGCTGTTCTCTGCCAGGCATTGCTTGCAGTACTGAAGACAGTAGTAAACAACACAAAGTTTCCACCCACGAGGCTTTACACTCTAAACAGTGAAAATAAACAGTGAATTTATGATAACTGGGTAACTTCCCATGAGCATCAGTCCCTATATTCTCCTTTGGGCCAGACAACTGTCCTGCAGGGTGAGTGTCTCTGGAAGAAAGAATGTCCCAAATGATGGGACAATTGGTAATATGGGGACAGCATGTGTCCAGAAAGAAGTGAAAGTGGGAAGGCAGATTATAGCAATAGGAATCCACATGGAGATATAGGAGTAGCTCCCCTTCCTCAAAATCATGGATAGAACAAGCCTAGGATTAGAGGGTATAGTTTAAGGGAACTGATGTTGTAAAAAGAATACTGATGAGGTAATAGTGGAATTTTTATGAAAGTCACAAAATATTTAGTGAGTGTAACAATAATACAAGGCAACAATAGCAACAATAAAGATATACCAGAGAAAGCAGAGCTAACAGAGCAGAAGGAACAGAAACTTTCACTAAGTATTATATATATATCCATAGGCAAAAAATATTAGAAATGTGAAAAAAAGACAAAATTTTATTAAAAATAACCAGTTGGAAATATTGGATGGGAAAGAGTATAATTACTCAACAAAGGAGTCAATAGAAAAATAACAGAATAGACACAAAGTGTTAATTAAGGGGCTGTAAAATCATATTGAAAAGATTTTACCAATGAAGGAGATTATATAAATAGGCAGAGAATATTTTTAAAACTTCGAGAGGTATAGAAAATCAAATTAGATCGAAAACATTAATCCAATAGGAATTCTAAAAGAAAATGTAGAAAGAAAATCTTTAAAGGAAAAATAACTGTTTTTCAGAACTAAACAAAGCAAATGACCCTAGATCAAATAATAGTTTCAGAGTATGGAACAGCACACAATAAATAAATAAATAAATAAATAAAATCATTTATATGCATCGGAGTGAAATGGAACCATAAGGGGCTTCTCAAGAAGAAAAGCAAATCACTTACAAAGCTACAAGCATGAAAAACAACATCAAAGTTCTCACAAATACCAAGACAATGAGGTCATCCATTTGGCTGGAGCAGCAGAAGAAATTGATTCTAGATTATTTAGGAAATAAGCAAGTTAAATGATAGAGTAAAATAAAAGTATTTTCACCTTATCTCCCATAAATTCATCTCAATTATTTGTTAGAGCATATTTCTTAAAATAAACGCAGACCAATCTGTAGCAATTACAGAAAGCAGGAGTGAATAAAGACTCTAGGAAAGATTGTATGTCGAATAAACAATGATTAAAATGAATGTGTATTCATAACACTAATCTACAACTTACACTCATGTCAACATTGGTGAGATGAATTGTACTGGAGACCAAAGGGAGATAAAAGTTGGCCAAGGTTCCTGTCATGTAAGAAAGGGTGACATCGGTATTAAAGAAATTGAACCACTGGCAAATAAAGAGAATTATATTCTTTAATAAGTGATTTATAACCATCAGCAAAATCCAATGAAATGCTTATTTATATAAGCAGTTGTAAATGAAAGTAGGAAAGGAAAAATAAAGAGAGACGAAGGGAGCAGGAAAAGGATGAAAGGAAGAGATACAGGAAGATCAATAGGCATGTACTTAGAAATAAAAGAGCCAGTAGAAATAAATTCCAATTTATTGGTATTACAATAAGTGAAAATGGGTCAATGTCATAGATTGAAAACAATAGACTCATATGATTTTTAAAAATTCAGCTTTTTGTTTTTACTTTAAAGATAAAGAAAGGTTGAAAATAAAAACGTAGGAAAAGAAATAGTAAGGCAAACATGAAACAAAATAAAGCTGGGATAGTTATACTTTTACTATCAAGGAAAATGGAACAAAAAGCATATAAACACGTG
Source organism: Perodicticus potto (assembly GCA_963574655.1). Taxonomy (NCBI): domain Eukaryota; kingdom Metazoa; phylum Chordata; class Mammalia; order Primates; family Lorisidae; genus Perodicticus; species Perodicticus potto. Next base: position 18,306 of record CAUYRH010084947.1, read on the forward strand.
TATGTATGTGCGTAGATACGTGTAACGCCGTAGAACAGAGCTTAGTACATCACACAAGCTATAGAAAAGCTGGTTGTAATTATCATTGGTATTTTTATTATAATACAAATTACAGATGTATCTCTGAGAATTGCTGAGAATTTCAAATAATTTTTCTAATATTTTGCCTTCAAGTTGGTAGAGCATAACTCCCCATTTTTAAGTGTGGCCTGCTCATGACTTCTTTCCAAAGAATACAGTATGGAAAAGAAGAAAAGTGTAACTTTGGGATGGAGTAAACACTCAACCAGATGAGGCAGATTCATGTCAACAGATAAAAACAGCAGTTTACTTCCTTCTCCAAGTCATTAATTGCAGGTCAATCTTGAGAAAGACGTCACACAACTCCCAACTGGGGAACGCTCCACAACATACCTGACCAGTACCTTTCAAAACTGTCAAGGTAATGAAATATAATGAAAGTTGGAGAAACGGTCAAATCTAAGAGGAGACTGAGGAACATGATGGCATGATGACTAGATGCAATGTGGTATTTCGGAGAGAATCCTGGGACAGTAAAAGAGCATTGGGTAATAAACAAATAACTTGCTAGCAGTATTATTCATAAGAGCTAACATACAGGAACAACCCAAATGTCTACCAACTGATGAGTTGATAAACAAAATGTGGTAAATCCAGTAAATGGAATACTATTTGGCAACAATAACACAAAATACCTATGCATAGTACAACATGGTAAACCTTGGAAACATTCTAAGTGTAAGAAACTGAAAAGGAAAGATCTCACTTTTGTTAATAATGTATCAATATTGGTTCATCAATTACAAGTGAAAAATGTGCCATAACAGTGTAAGATGTTAATACATGGTATAGGGTTATGAGGTATATTTAAACTCTCTGTATGATAATAACTTCACAATTTTTATATAAATCTAGTTTTTTATTTTTTTTGAGACAGAGCCTCAAGCCATCACCCTGGATAGAGTACCATGGCATCACAGTTCACAGCAACCTCCAATTCCTGGGCTCAAGCGAGTATCTTGCTTCTGCCTCCCAAGTAGCTGGGACTACAGGCGCCCACCACAAAGCCCGGCCATTTTTTGGTTGCAGCCATTATTGTTGTTTGGCAGGCCAGGGCTGGATTTGAACCCGCCAGCTCAGGTGTATATGGCTGGTGCCTTAGCCCATTGAGCCACAGGCACCGAGTCATAAATCTGGTTTTATTCATAAATTTTTAAAGTTTATTTTGTAAATGCTACTTACTAGGTTTATAAAAGGATTATAGTCCTAAGTGTATGAGCTGAATCTATAAAACTCTTAGAAGAAAACGTAAGAATAACTCTTTATAAACTTGAATTAGACAATAGTTTCTAGATAAGCAACTGGCCATAAAAGATAAAAATAAACTACACCAAACTTAACACTTTTGTATCAAAGATAATACATCAAGAAAGTGAAAAGAAACCCACAGAATAGAAGAAAATATCAGCAAGTTATATATCTGATAAGTGGATTGTACCCAGAATACACATGCATATGAAGACACTTACAATTCAATAATAAAATGATGAATAACCTAATTAAAACACAGACCAAGGATATGATTAGACATTTCTTGACAGAATATGTACAAATGGCCAACATTATGGAAGTCACTGCTATACTTCAAATCAGAACTATAAAGTGGTACCATGTCACACCTACCGGGAAGCTAAAATTGAATGTTGTCAAGTACTATGCAGCCTTAAAGAAAGATGGAGACTTTACCTCTTTTGTGTTTACATGGATGGAGCTGGAACATATTCTTCTTAGCAAAGTATCTCAAGAATGGAAGAAAAAGTATCCAGTGTACT
>CAUYRH010084948.1:0-13719 GCA_963574655.1 Perodicticus potto
TGGGACTACAGGCGCCCGCCACAACACCCGGCCATTTTTTGGTTGCAGCCGTCATTGTTGTTTGGCGGGTCCGGGCTGGATTCGAACCCGCCAGCTCAGGTGTACGTGGCTGGCGCCTTAGCCCACTGAGCCACAGGCGCCGAGCCTTTTTTTTTTTTTTTTGAGACGGAGTTTCACTATGTGACCCTCAGTAGAGGGCCCTGGTGGTCACAGCATCCTCAAACTCCGGCCTAAGTGATTCTCTTGCCTCAGCCTCCTAAGTAGCTGGGACTACAGGCACCCGCCAAAGCACCCAGCTACTTCTCTCCTTTTTTTTTTTAAAAGAGACAGACTCTCACTTCTTTATTGCCCTTGGTAGAGTGCTGTGGCCTCGCTGCTCACAGCAATCTCCAGCTCTTGGGTTTAGGCAATTCTCCTGCCTCAGCCTCCTGAGTAGCTGGGGCCACAGGCGCCCGCCACAACGCCCGGCTATTTTTTTGTTGCAATTTGGCCGGGGCGGGGTTTGAACCCAACACCTTCAGTATATAGGGCTGGCGCCCTACTCACTGAGCCTCAGGTGCCGCCCTTTGTTTTTTTTGAGACAGAGCCTCAAGTTGTCACCCCTCAGTAGAGTGCCATGGCATCACAACTCACAACAACCTCCAACTCCTGGGCTTAAGCGATTCTCTTGCTTCAGCCTCCCAGTTAGCTGGGACAACAGGCGCCCGCCACAATGCCTGGCTAATTTTTGGTTGCAGCCGTCATTGTTTGGCGAGCCCGGGCTGGATTCGAACCCGCCAGCTCAGGTGTACGTGGCTGGTGCCTTAGCCCACTGAGCCACAGGCGCCGAGCCTTGAGTGTGACTCATAATGAGCCTTGATGGGGCACCCCCTGTAACCCAGACTCCCAGAAGCAGAGAACTACCCTTGCTCCAGAAAATTCCTCCTGTTACATCTCAGGCTGTCCTCACCTCACCCCCACAGCTTGTCTTGACTTGGGTTTCATCTTTTCTAGAGTTGTCATGTGTGGAGGCATGCAGCCTGCACCCTTTGTGAGAGCTTTCTTGTACTAAGCATGATGACTGGGAGATTCATCCTGGTCCCTGCATCATTTATGTTTATTTATTTATTTATTTATTTTGAGACAGAGCCTCAAGCTGTCACCCTGGATAGAGTGCTGTGGCATCACATTTCACAGCAACCTCCAATTCCTGGGCCCAAGCGAGTCTCTTGCCTCTGCCTCCCAAGTAGTTGGGACTACAGGCGCCTGCCACAACGGTAGGCCATTTTTTGGTTGTAGCCGTCGTCGTTGGGCAGGCCCGGGCTGGATTTGAACCCGCCAGCTCAGGTGTATGTGGCTGGTGCCTTAGCCCGTTGAGCCACAGGCGCCGAGCCACACCTGGGTATTTTTAGATACGGTATCTCACTGCTGCTCAGGCTGGTATCAAACTCTTGAGCTTAGGTAATCTACCCGCCTCAGCCTCCCAGAATACTAGGATTACAGGTGTGAGCCACCGCGTCCGGCCTTTTTTAAGGACTTTAAAAAGTAATGCATAGTTATTGAAAATTAGAGTATTACAGAAACCACACACCGTGGTTTTTTTATAATCTCACTGCAGAGATAACCATGTAGCTATTGGGTGTGCTGCCCTCAAGGTATTTCCACAGGATGGACCTGCTGGGTTAGGTAGGGTCAGGCTGAGCCTTCTGGAGCAGCCCCCTTACCATAGTGGGGGGTGGACAGGGAAGGTGCAGCTGGAGGGGGGTGTTGTGGGGGCTTTGGCCCAGCCTAGTTCTGCAGGTCAGGCCTTCCCTTGAAAGACTGGGGTATCGCAGTGCACCCCAGCCCTCGTCTTGGGCCTTGGGCCTTGAGCCTTCCCTGAGTGTGGGGGAATATGCCTCTGTGGGACCAGGGGGCAAGAAAAGGAGGCAGGTAAATCACAGATGTCTTGTTCCTTCCACCACGACTTACATGTTCACAAGTCGAGCTGAGCCTCTGCCTAGTGGGCAGTGTCCTGCCGTTCCCTGCTGGGGTCAGCCAGTGGGAGCTCTTCCACCCACAGAGGAAGCCTGGGATTGAGGGGGTCCTAAGGAGGCAGATTCTGTGCCACCCATTCTTTTTCTGCCTTTCCCCAGACCCCTGGAAGCGGCCAGGTTGCAGCCTTAGAAGACCTGGATGGCCCGGCTAGCCTGGGCCTACTGCCCTACTGCCCCAGATCCCAGGCATCCTGGGAGCCAGTGCTCTGGGCGGGCAGTAGGCCAGGGCCAGGCGTGCTGTCCTTGGGGCTAAGAGGCACACAGCCTGGGCCTGCTGCCAGGAGCTGCTGGATGCCAGGCAGTGTCCTCATCCCAGCCTAGTCTGTCTTCTGCCTGGGCGGGGCACTAGCCCCTGGGCCCAGCTTCCTTGGCCAGCCCTAGAGCTGTGTTCCTGGTTACTTGGAACTTCCCAGGCTGGGACCTCTTGTGGTGGGTGCTTGTGGCTGTCAGGTCCCACAGTGAGTGGGCAGGGCGCAGTTCTCCAGCTGTCGTCATTTGGGTTGGGAAGAGCAGAGCAGGTTTATGGGGAACCCCTCTCATGGGGTGAGGATCCATAGCTAGTCACCGACATGGTGGCAGCCAAGACTTGGCCCAGCCTCGGCGTGGTTGGCAGGGAGGGTACAGGGAGGCCAGCCCGGCCCTGTCCTGCTTAGCGTCGCATCCGACCCAGCCCAGGGCTCGCCCTTCCTTGGCTGGGAGGGAGACATTGGTCCTCACCTAGACTGGTGAAATGCCTGGCAGGACGGGATGGTGGGGACCCATGGCCGGTGTTCCCAGCTGTGTGGCACTCAAGTTCCTGAGAGTCCTATTCTGCCACCCACTCCCTACACAGGGTGTGGTAGCTGGCCTGACCTTGGACAAGGGCGGGTGACCCCTAGCTACAGCGTCTAGCAGGTGGTCTGCTGGCCGAGGAACATGTCGGGTGATGGTGGCCCAGGGCTTCGTGCTGGGCGTCTGGTCAGTTCCCATGTGCAGTGCTGCCACAGCTTCCTGGCCAGCCGTCTGTGGCCTCTGCTGCCCTTCTAAGGCTGACAGAGCTGTCCATGGCTGCAGCCCGGCTTTAGTCCTCACTCCATACTGATGATCTTAGGCTTCTGTACCTACAGAGCTGGTTCTGCTGCCCTCTGGGCCTTTGGTGGGATCGTGGGCAGATCATGTGCCCCTCCCCTGGGGACCCCGGCCAAGAGAGGAGCTGCTCGAGGGGCTGAAGAGACAGCTGACAGGCTGAAGCCAGGCCTCCCAGCCACAGGCCGGCACCCCGGGTCTGGTCACATTCCTGTGGGACCTGCTGAGCCTCCCTGGCCTGAGGGTAGAGGGTGGAGTGGGGGAAGGGCAGGCAGGGATGGGCTCCAGCTGCTGCAGTCCCCCTTCCCTACCCCTGGCTCCATTCCAAGGCAGCTCAGCTGGCCCCTGCTGGGTGCCAGGCCCAGAACCTCCCCGTCCTCCTGCAGGACCAAAGCTCTGACAGAGGGAGCCTGCCCTCATCTGGCTGCAGCTGCCAGCAGCTTAGGTGGGTTGGTATTTGAAAGGCCAAGCCTGCAGCTTGGGCGTGCCCTTAGGCAGTGAAGCCTCTTGCTGGAGAGGCAAGGCCATGTGGTCCGGCCAGGCCAGGCTGGAGGGGGCTGGGCCCTGCTGGCAGGGAGGGGGTAAAAGCAGATCCTGGAGGGCTGAGGCAGGGGAGCCAGAAGCGGTTGAGACTGGTTCTTATAAATAGCCCTTGCACAAGTGGCTCCAATTTTGACCTTTTGTTATGTAAATATGGTCAGCCTGGGAAGGGCCTTGCCCAGGCCTCCTGCCACTGCCCTGCTTGCCAGGAATTGTGTGCCTGCCACCAGCAGCCCCAGGCCTGGGTAGCCCCTGGGGTGTCCCAAATCTCTTGTGTGTGTGTGTGTGTGTGTTAAGGGGGGAGCTCCCCAGGCCTGGTCCTGGGGTCTTCGCCTTCCCCTTGCCATCTTTGGGGCACTGTGGCCACTGTCTCTGTGAGCTGGCCTAAGTGCCAAGCTTTTCTGGAAATGAGGGCCCCGTTCCCTCCCTCACTGACATCTCTCTGGGTAACCCTATCTGTCTTCTCCCCAGGTGACCAGGCATTGATGCACCCCCAGGAAGGCCACGTGCTCAAGGAGGCTGCCCCCCGCTGGCTGCTGCTCACATGGTGTCTGGGCCCCTGGCACTCCGGTAGGCTATTGGAGAGGTGTGGGGGAGGGGGGACCGCTGTCTACACCTTCTCTCCAGGGCTTTCTAGGTGGTACACACAGCCCAGCAGCCGTCCTTCCCCTCATCCTGTCCTGTAAACCTTTGTGTGTGCACAGAGTGGAGAAAGCCTGGGGCCCCCTGCCCTTTGCCCGTCCCTTTGCTGGACTCTAGTACCAGGTGTCCTGGGTGCTAGCAGAGCTGGCACTGGTGTTTCCCTGGCTGGGTGTCCAGGGCCCAGTGTGGAAGCCATGCCTTGGGCTTTTTATCCTTGTCTGGCTGGCTCTGTGGGCCCCCCTACAGGTTTTGGGCGCTAGAGTCTGGGGCCACGCTGCACCCTGTGTGCTCACTCTGAGCTCTGAGGCCTTTGAGGTGCCTGTGTTGGGAAGAGTGTTTCTGTCCTGGGAAGAAAGGATAGGGTGGGATCCTTTCTTTTTTTTTTTTGCAGTTTTTGGCCGGGCTGGGTTTGAACCTACCACCTCCGGCATATGGGGCCTGTGCCCTACACACTGAGCCACAGGTACCACCGTGGGTGGGACCCTTTCTAGGGCTCTGTCCCCCTGGGAGGCAGGGATGGCTGTCCTGGGAGAGGCAGGAGATCTTGGTGGGGAGGATCAGAGTGGCTGGGTTGTTTACAGAGCTTGGACCCTGAACTGCATGGAGCAGAGCTCCCTGTGGGCTCTCCTGCTCCTGTCTCCACCGGCCTCCTGTCCAGTGGAATCCCTTGGGGCCACCTGGACACTGTCTGCCTTCTCTGGTCCTGGCTCAGCGCCCTTTTGTTTGAGCTGCTCTCCAATGCTCTGGCAGGGGTGCAGATGGAGCTGGGTGCTGTTTCCTATAATTGGGAGCTGAATTTGGGGTAGAGGATGGCTTTGAGTGCTGTCCCAGGCACTGCTGGCTGTGGTCCTTCCTCTTCCCTTCATTTCCCTCCTCCTCAGTGTCCATACCAGGCTGCACTGCCCTTGCTCTCCCCACTGAGAATAGGATTGCCCTGCGCCTTGGGGTGCATGGTGAGGAGCAGTAAGCCCTTGGAGCCCCCACTTGCACTCCGCTGTACCAGGGGACCAGCAAGCCTGTGTGCTAGTTGGTGCTTCATTTTTTTTTTTTTTTTTTTTTTTGAGACAGAGCCTCAAGCGGCCACCCTGGATAGAGTGCTGTGGCATCACAGCTCACAGCAACTTCCAATTCCTGGGCTCAAGCGAGTCTTTTGCCTCCGCCTCCCAAGTAGCTGGGACTACAGGTGCCTGCCACAACACCCAGCCATTTTTTGGTTGCAGCTGTCATTGTTTGGCAGGCCCGGACTGGCTTCGAGCCCGCCAACTCAGGTGTATGTGGCTTGCACCTTAGCCCGTTGAGCCACAGGCGCCGAGCCTCTTTTTTTTTTTTTTTTTTTTTTTGAGACAGAGTCTCACTTTGTCATCCTTAGTAGAGTGCTGTGGCGCCACAGCTCACAGCAACCTCAAACTCTTGGGCTGAAGTGATTCTCTTGTCTCAGCCTCCTGAGTAGCTGGAACTACAGGTGCCTGCCACAATGCTGGGCTGTTTTTAGAGACAGGGTCTCACTCTTGCTCAGGTCAATTTTGAACTTGTGAGCTCAAGTAATCCACCTGCCTTGACCTCCCAGAGTGCTGGGATTACAGGTGTGAGCCATTGCACCCAACTGCTTGTTGCTTCATGACTGCAGTCAGCCTCTGTGCCAGTCTTGTTTGATGGAGGCCAGCTAACCATCTTACCCAGGTACACATGGCGTTGCCCTTCCTAGAAAGGACATAGGGTCCAAGGTGGTGCCAGTGGGTTGGTACCTGGAGGTCCAGGCTGGAGAGGTGCTTGGTGCCCACGCAGAGGTGAAGGGGAGGAGCGGGATATAGGGAGGGGGAGGCCTGGGGCAGGCAGGCTGCAGCCTCTGGGAGGCAACACCACAACTTCTGGCTAATGCTAAAGCTTAGGCAGCTTCTCAGGTTGTCTGCAAGGAGTAGAAGCTAGCAGATAGTTTGATTTGGGCCATATAATATCTAAAAAAAAGGCATCTTCATTTAGCATTTGGAGATTACACATGAAAATCTAGATTTCTAGCTTGTCTTGAAAGCTGGGACGATAGGCTGCATGCAGACAGGAGTTGTCAGTTCACCCTAGGGGCTCTTGGTTCCTGGGTGGTATAAGCCGCTTGCTGGTCATTTTTGTGTCCCTGCGGGTCCCTGTGGCTATGTGATCAACTTCCTTAGTGCGGAGATGGTAGCTTGGGCTGTGAGGTCAAGTACAAATCCCAATGTCTCTACTTGGCACCCCCATGGCCTTCAGCCTCTGTTCTCTCATCCACGCAGGTGGGATGAGGGTCTCTGTCCCTTCTTGGACAGCCTGAGTCCCCAGTGAGGTGGTATGTGTATGGCACCTGCATGTGGCAGGCAGGCGAGCCCCTCTGGGTACCACGTCAGGTCCCACCCTGCCCCAGGGCCCCAGAACAATTGTTCTGGTGAACTAAAGCGCGGGTGCTTGTTTGCCCACAGGTGGTACGCGTGGGCAGGGCGCAGGGACATGGGGCCCGATATGGAGCTGCCCAGCCACTCAAAGCAGCTCCTGCTGCAGCTGAACCAGCAGAGGACCAAGGGCTTCCTGTGTGATGTCATCATCATGGTGGAGAACTCTATCTTCCGGGCCCACAAGAACGTCCTGGCTGCCAGCAGCATCTACTTCAAGTCCCTGGTCCTGCACGATAACCTCATCAACTTGGACACAGACATGGTCAGCTCCACAGTGTTCCAGCAGATCCTGGACTTTATCTACACTGGTAAGCTGCTACCCAGCGACCAGCCAGCCGAGCCCAACTTCAGCACTCTCCTCACTGCTGCCAGCTACCTCCAGCTGCCAGAGCTGGCAGCCCTCTGCCGCCGCAAACTTAAGCGAGCTGGTAAGCCTTTTGGCTCTGGGCGGGTGGGAGCTGCTGGCATGGGGCGGCCCCCTCGCAGCCAACGGCTATCCACTGCCTCTGTCATCCAGGCCCGATATCCCGGGCTTGTGGACGGGCGCAAGGGGCCCCACGCCCCCCAGGAGCTCCCCCAGGCCAAAGGCTCAGATGATGAGCTCTTCCTGGGCGGCTCTAACCAGGAGAGCGTGCATGGCCTGGGCCGGGCTATCTGCCCAGCCAGCGGGGAAGCAGGCCTGGGAGGCTGCAGTAGCAGCACCAATGGGAGCAGTGGGGGCTGTGAGCAGGAGTTGGGTCTGGACCTGTCCAAGAAAAGCCCACCCCTGCCTCCTGCTACCCCTGGGCCCCACCTCACCCCTGACGACCCAGCCCAGCTTAGCGACAGTCAGCAGGGCTCTCCCCCCTCGGCCTCTGCTCCTCCTATTGCCAACAGTGCCTCTTACTCGGAGCTGGGGGGCACCCCTGATGAGCCCATGGATCTGGAAGGGACCGAGGACAGCCACGTGAGCCTCCTGGAGGGGTCTGGCGGGCAGCCCCGGAAGAGCCTCCGGCACTCGGCGCGTAAGAAGGAGTGGAGCAAGAAGGAACCCGTGGCTGGCTCCCCCTTTGAGCGGAGAGAGGCGGGCCCCAAGAGCGCCTGCCCGGGGGAGGAGGTCGAGGGGCTTGGGGACAGGGTTCCCAATGGCATCCTGGCCGGCGGGAGTGGCCCCAGTGGGCCCTACGGCGAGCCCCCGTACTCCTGCAAGGAAGAGGAGGAGAACGGCAAGGACGGCAGCGAGGACAGCGGGCAGAGCGGGAGTGAGGGGGGCAGCGGCCACGCCGGTGCCCACTACCTGTTCCGGCAGGAGGGCTACGAGACGGTGCCCTACGGGGACAACCTGTACGTCTGCATCCCCTGCGCCAAGGGCTTCCCCAGCTCTGAGCAGCTCAACGCGCACGTGGAGACGCACACGGAGGAGGAGCTGTTCATCAAGGAGGAGGGCGCCTACGAGACGGGCAGCGGCGGCCCGGACGAGGAGGCCGAGGACCTGTCCGCGCCCAGCTCCGCCTACGCCGCCGAGCCCCGGCCCTTCAAGTGCTCGGTCTGTGAGAAGACCTACAAGGACCCCGCCACGCTGCGGCAGCACGAGAAGACGCACTGGTTGACGCGGCCCTTCCCCTGCAACATCTGCGGCAAGATGTTCACGCAGCGCGGCACCATGACGCGCCACATGCGGAGCCACCTGGGCCTGAAGCCCTTCGCCTGCGACGAGTGCGGCATGCGCTTCACGCGCCAGTACCGCCTCACGGAGCACATGCGCGTGCACTCGGGCGAGAAACCCTACGAGTGCCAGCTGTGCGGGGGCAAGTTCACCCAGCAGCGCAACCTCATCAGCCACCTGCGCATGCACACCTCCCCCTCCTAGAAGCCAAAGACCCGGGGCGCCCCGCAGACTCGCCCCTCGGGAACCCACAGGAGGAGGCCAAGGAGGCGCGGCGGGAGGGGCGGCACTGGGCGGCAGGGCCTCGCAGAGGCCCCTCCAGCCCAGCCCGCCCACACCCAGAGCTTTAATCGACAGTCTGTACCAAGTGGAGCCGACAGGAGGGAAGCCGGTGCGCCCCGCTGACTACCTCCCTATCCCGCCCAGGCCCTCACTTCCTGCCAAGGCCGCCACGGGGCCTCTGGGCGTGGGTCACGTGGGCCTCTGGGACCTAGTCCCTTTGCTGCAGGCCGGTGTGGAGAAGGGAGAGCAGCTGTGCAGTTGAGGGGCAGGGCTGCCCGAGGCTGGGGCGGTGTTTGTGTGCGTGCACGTGTGCTTGTGCTGTGTCTGTGTGCGGCCTGCAGGCCCTGGCTCTGCTGGAAGCAGGTGTTTGGGGGGGGGATCCTCCCCCGTTCGAGCCAGGGCAGCACTGCTTGCTGGCGCTGGGACAGTCAGGGTGACCCCACCGCCTACCTCTCTACAACTAAAGAGCCCTCTGGGCCTATGTTGCTGTTAATTCCTACTGATCTGTTCTTTTGTTTTTCCTTTTTGATTTTTGTTTTCTTAAACCAAAACAGACAATAGTATATTTTCTTCCTGGCCCCTTTGGGGCTGAGCCTGGTCTGCAGACTGAATGTAACAGGGGCAGCCCGTCCCACCAGGTGTCCTCCGGCCCAGTGCTGTGGGGTGCATGGCGAGCCCGCCTCTCCAGGCCCCAGAAGCTCTTCTTGCCCAAAGGCTTCCTTGGTCCCCAAGCCCTGCCTCAGCTGCCTCAGGAGAGAGAATGCTTTTCCTATAGTTTCTAAGGAATATTCTTTGTTTAGAGGTACTTGTTTTTTTAGAGAAAAACCAGTGTAATGTTTATGTGACTGTTTGAACTGGAAGGTCTGGGATTCCGGGGGTTGGGCGAGGCCAGGACCATCGGTACTCTTTGTTTTCATTCTCCGTGGGTGTGCGTGTGTGTCTGTGTGTGTGTGGTGTGCGCTGTGTGTGTGGACAGATGTTTCGCTTTCCCGCCTTCCTCACTGAACAAGGTAGAGAGACTTCTGACCTTTTGCTACCTCTTGAATTCATGACAACAATTCACTGGTGACTGACTGGCAGTTGAGGCCTTGACACTTTTGTTTTCCCAGTTTGTGTGCCCAGGAAGCCATTTGTGGGAGCTGGCCAGAATCAGGCTGGTCTGGGCAGCCCTCCTGGGACCTGATACCCAAAGGGACGCCTGAAGCTCATGTGTGTTTTTCCCTGTGAGCATCTGGGCAGGGGTAAGGGGTGTGAGCCCCCAACATGAGGCCAGGTGCCAGGCACTGAGGACAGAGCAGCCACGATGGGGGCCAGCTGTTTGCAGGCCCTTGTCAGGGCTAGGATGAGGTGGAAGTGAGCCCCCCCCCATCCTGCCCACCCCTCAGTGCCTGCTAGAGGTTGAGAAAGCATCAGCCCAGCCTGGCCAGGGAAAGGCAGGAGGAGCCACCTGGGGCCACGTTACCCCCTGGGGAATGGGATTGGCACCTCTTTGAGCAGTCTGGGGGAGGCTGGGCACCACCTGTGGGCTCAGGGTCGCAGCCTCTCATTCTGTGGGCCAGACGGAGGTCACTGTGCTCAGTCCTGCTGTCCTTGGCCAGCTGGAGCCCCAGGGCTGGGCTAGCAGGCTTTATCCTCTTCATTTTTGCTTCATGCTTTTCTTTCTTTTGTTTTTCATTCTATTTTAATTTTAGACCAAAAAATTCCAGAGTCATCCCCTACCCTCACCCTTCCAAGAGACTCTCCAGCTGAAACAGAGCCTGAGTTCAGGGACCGAGTGGTGAGCAGGAGTTTTGGGAGTGAGGGAGCTTAGGCCACTCCAGGGCTCCTGGTTGAACCCCCCATGTGGCCACCCCATCCCTGACACAGCCCCTCTTCCTTTTGGGTGGGAAAGGGAGTGCTGGACCCTAGATCTTAAGTTCCAGCTAGTCAGGCTAGGGACCTGGTGGAGGAGACCCCCGGGCCACACACCCCCAGTAAGGGGCGGGGTGTTCCAGGCCCCTGTTCTCCCAACCTCACCCTGTTCCATCAGCACTTAAGCCACACGACACAAAGTCTGTACCGCACGGGACTGTACACGTGCCTCGCGTGCGCGGCCTCCTGGGCAGTGGGCAGCCACATCTGTGAGGTGACTCGTGAGAGTAGCTGATTCCTTTGCAGAACTTCAGGGACTGGGAGCAAAGGCCCCCTCACTCAACGACGTTTGTGCGACATAGTATTGTACCCACCTTAGTATTGTATCGAGCCTTTTCTGTATTTTAATGAGAAAGCAAAACACTAGTTTCCTATTTAAGATTTTAAGGGTTTGTGGGGTGGGATGGGGCTAACACAACACCATTTTGTTTTCTGTTCCTTTGATTCCGTGTCGAGCGCATGCTTGCGAGTGTGTGTGTGTAGATGTCAAGAGCCTCACGAGAAAATTGGGCTATTGGAATCCAAGGTGGCTTACAGTTCTCTGCTTTTAGTCACTTAATTCCTGAATGTTTCGGAGAAACAGGAAACAGAAAATAGCAGATGTCATGTAGGAAAGATAAACAAAGAAGGAAAAAAGAAAAAAAAAAGCTCATACCCAAATTCACAAAACCTATTTTTTAAACCAAAGCACATTTTGAATGAGTATGGAACCTCAGTGGGCTCAGAAAAAGATACTAATATATTTATCTCATTGTTTACATAAGCTTTTACAGTTTCAGACCTCAGCAGCTATGAGGCCAGTCCCAGGGAACCCTCACCTCCTGCCGGATACCCTTCCGAGTTGCCCTGGAGTGACTCATGGACAGAAAGGCAGCCCTGGGGGCTGGGGAAGGGGCTGGAATCCCCCCTGGGTTCACCCGAGCCCTCATCCCCATTCCCAGGGCCTCTCCAAGCCCAGCTGGCACCAAAGAGCTTGGGCCCGTGCTGACCAGCCCCCAAGGCCTCCCGGCTGGACCACAGTAGCCCTGGCCAGCTGGTGTACTGGGGGTGGTCGTCAGTTCTGGCCACAGGACCCGAGTCTGGGCTTGGGGGCCCCTGCTGCTCTGCCCGTGACCCTCGGGGTGGGTTGATGTGAGGGTCCCACTCAAGCCAAAAAGCCGGGACCTTTGCACAGCTCAGGCGACTTTGGGGAGATTCCCCATCCCCATCCCAGGCAATGGAAGGTGCTGACTGGGTCTGGTTCTTACCAACACAGACGGTGCAAACACTCTTAACAGTGTTGTTTTTGTATCAATATGTTTGTGCAGTGATGAATGTATTTATTTCTCAGACTTGGGGCGAGCGAGCGGCAGGCCAGGCTCCGCCACCGCACGTTCCCACCCGACCGGGCCCCGGCAGGGGCTCCTCCAGGATTGCAAAAAAGGAAAAAAAGAAAAGATGAACCTTTAAGCAAATAAACTCAGAGACTCGCAGCATAGCCATACACCTCAGCCTGTGAAATGAATAGTCGGAACCCTCGCTGACTTCTCCCGCCTCACTCAGCTGTGTGCGTTTCCCGTTTGTCACCACTTGGGGGCGCTGGGCCGCCTGCCTGCTCCCCACCCATCAGTATTCACTGGTCCTCAGGCCTCTGTGCAGGAGTGCGATCTGGGCTGGGCAGGGGCAGGCAGACCCCACCTGCCCCCTGTGGCTGTCCTGAGTCAGGTGGGGCCTGGTCAGCCTCAAGGCCAGGGCTCAGGGAGTGGGAGGCTGCATCCGTCCACCCCCCCCCCCCAGGCTTGGGGGATAGAAGCCAAAGGCGCCAGGCCTTACAAGAGCAGACAAGGGCCCTCTCCGCCCACCCCACGTGAAGGGACCAGGGTCCTCCTATTCCCCAGAATCACGTTGGGGCAGACCTTGAACCTGTGAATTGGATGCCGGGAGTTAGGGGAAGGGAGGACCTAACCAGAGCCTCAGTCTGACATTCCAAGCTGGGGGTGGGTGTGAGCTGTGGGAATTGAGGCTGCCCAGGACCTCCTTCCTCAGATGCCCCAGCTTCAGTCACCCCACTTTAATTTTCTATCAGGAACCTCTCCCCCTACCTCACCTTGCTATTTATTGCTGTAATTTATTGACCTCAAAAATGCTGCATAACAGACCTCACTCGGGCAGGGAGGTTTCCCAGGGCTCCCCCCTCCATTCGGTGGGACCCTGCGGGGCCAGGTGCTGAGGGGAGCCTCTCTGTCCCCACCCATCACTAGCTTCCCCCCTCACTTCCTGGGGGGGCCCCTGGTTGGGCACTGGCTCATTCTTGCAAATACCTCGAGGGGGAGAGGGGGGTTATAACTTTTGTTTAATTGGAACTGGAAGAGGGATCATGTCCTGTTTTACGCCCTTCCCAGAAAAGGGGAGGGGTACCAGGATCGCACTCCTGTACTGGCCACTGTCACTCGTCACATTACGGATAATTCAGGTCAGAGCTGGAGGCCCGCAGCCATCCAGTGTCGTAAGAAAGGCGACTCACACCATGACTGACCTCTCCACTCAGAAGCGTGCAGTCTTAATGTACAGCGATGAGAAACTGTTACTTTATGATCTTTTCATTAAAAGCTTGGTTGAAAACTAAAAAAAAAAAAAAAAAAAAAAGAAATTTCCTCTAATGTTTCATCATCTTTTCTATTCAAAATAAAGTAGTTGTCTGCATAGTCATTAGGAGTACAGACCACAGGTTCTGAACCTAAATTGTCTGGCTTCAACTCTCAACTACACTACTTCTGAGCTGTGTGACCCTAGAAAGATTACTCACGTTCTCGGTACCTCGGGGGATAAAATTTGTTTTAAGGGGAGGATTTTCTTCTAATTTTTCATCATCTTTTCTATTTAAAGTGGAGAGGCTCTCTGCATAGGAATTAAGAGTACAGACCACAGAGTCTGAACCCCAATTCTCTGCCTTCAACTTTCACCTACACTACTTCTCAGCTGTGTGACCACAGGAAAGTTACCCACTCTGTGGCTCGGGGAATAACATTTGTTTTAAGGGAAGGATTTTCTTCTAATTTTTCTTCATCTTTTGTATTCTAACTGTAGAGGCTCTCTGCATAGTGATTAACAGTACATAGCACAGAGTCTGAACCTCAATTGTCTGCCTCCAACTCTCAACTTTAGGACTTTTCAGCTGTGTGACCCTAAAAATGTTACTCACCCTCTCTGTGCCTCTGGG
>CAUYRH010084949.1:0-21066 GCA_963574655.1 Perodicticus potto
GAGGGCTGCAACTTCTTGTCTCAATGTGTTAAAATCTTTGTTCATTTTGTCTTTGAATAGATTCAGTTCTTGAGACATCTTTTGGATTACTGCTTGAAATTCTAATTCCATCTTTTCCTCCACTGCGCTGATCTTATTTGCTTTCCAGACTCTGAATTCGATTTCTGACATCTCAGCCTTTTGCTTATGCAAGGGATCTTGTGCTGTATCTACCTTGTTGTTCCTTGGGGGAGTTGATCTACTCTGATTATTCATATTCTCAGAGTTTTTCTGTTGATTCCGCCTCATGATTATTTTTCACTGTTGCCTATGACCATCCTCAGAGTTGGGGAGGTTTCTCTTCCAGATCAGACCCTGGTAGAATCACTCTGTTGTTACTTGATCTTTGTAGGGAGTGACCCTGTGTCTCTAATGATTTCTCAAACCCCACAGGTTGGAGAGCTTAAATCCTCCTTAGCCTGCTTAGAAGACACTTTAAATTGCTACCTTGGGCTAAGCAGAGGCTTTCCCAGGAAAGCACTTGTGGCTGGGGTCACTCTTTAAGTGGCTATCCACTTACCTGGTGTGCCAAAACCGGTCTCACCCTATGCCCCTGAGGGCTAAGGCTGCAAGGCGTCTCAGTTCCCGCCTTTAGGCTGCTCAGTCACTAGATTACTCACTCACGCCCGATGTTTGTTCTGCGACCCTGAGGGTGGAGCTTGCCAGGGCAGTTCTCCCACAATGGCTCCACATAGCCCACAGCCAAACACTGGTAGCTCCGTCTGGCTTGGTGGCCCAGTCTGGGGCCCCAGACAACACCCTAAGACCACTGAACTCTTGCCCAAGTTCTCCCAAGGCAGTTCAACTGAGTGCCAAGTCCAAAAGAAACCCAAACAGCTCACAGGCAAGGCCTTTCCAGCCTGCAGTCCCACTGTTGCCCCACCCACAACTGCCGACAGGATTAGACCGAAGGAACACTCACAACCAATTGACCAATCTCCTCTGCTTTTGCCTTCCTCAGGGTGTCCAGAAGTCTCACGCTGTCTGCCTGTGTCCCCAAAGGGAAGTTTCTGAGCAGATCCTGCCTGTCAGAGATGCCTGAAGTTCTCTCTCCCCAGTCTTACCATGCCCAGTTTGCTGGGAATTCTTTCATCTGTGTTTATGAGTATTGTTGGTCTATAGCTTTCTGGCTTTGGTATTATGTGCCCTTGTAAAATGAGTTGGGCAGTGATCTTTCCTCTTCTATTTTCTGTAATAGATTGTGTAGAACAAATGTTAATGCTTTCTTGAATGTTGAAGTTGTCACTGAGACCATCTGAATTTGGAAGTTTAATTATTTTAATGATTTTTAGGTATTTTAACTATGAACTCAATTTATCGAATAGCTATGGGACTATTTAGGTTGTCTTTTGTTTTTCCTCAAGTGAATTTTGGTAGTTATGGATTTAAAAAATAGTTCACTCATCTAAGTTATCAAATGTATGCATATGGAGTTCCTTGTGATACTCTCTTAGCCTTTTACTGTCTATGTTTGTAATGATATCACATTTTCATTCCTGATACCTATAATTTATGTCCTCTTTCTTTGTCAGTGTGCCTAATGTTTTAATTTTATTAAAACATTTTTTTATTTTGTTTTTTTGTTTTCAAGTCCATTGATTTTTGCTCTTATCTTTATTTTTTCTTTGGCTTACTTTTCTATTTTAAAACTTTTAGATCTTTATTATTTTTTAATATGAGCATCAAATATCAATAAAATTCTCTCCAAATACTATTACTTACATCTTAAAATTGTTGATATACTCCATTTTAATTTTCATTCAGTTCAGAATATTTAAAAATTTCCCTTTAGACTTCCTTTTTGAATCATGGATTGCTCAGAAGTGTGTTGTAGGTTGTTGATTTTGGGTATTTGGGATTTTCCAGATATCGTATTTTATTGATTTCTAGTTTAATTCCATTATATTAGAGAACATACTTTGTATGATTTCAGTTAAGTTTCTTAATGTTTGTCTAATGACCCAGAATACGATCTATCTTGATGAACATTCCATACGCTGTAGAAGAGAATATATATTCTGCTGTTAGTGAATAGATTGTAGTGTAAATATCAATTATATCCAGTCGATAGTGTTAGAGTCTTCTCTATCCATGCTGATTTTTTTTTACTTGTTCTATTGCTTACTGAGAGAGGAGGGTTGAAGCTTTGAACTGTATTTGTGGGTTTGTCTATTTCTGCTTTCAGTTTGACCGTTGTTCATCCACATATTTTGGTTTCTGTTTTTAGGTGCATACACATTTGTGATTTTCTTTGTCTTCTTTGTTGATTGGTCCTTTAATGATTTTCTATTTTTTATCTTTATCTCTGGTAATTTTTTCTTGCTCTGAAGTCTACTTTGGCAGACACTATTGTGGCTTCTCCAGGTTTTGTTTGCTTGGTGTTTGCTTCTCCCATCTTTTTACACATAATCTATCAATGTATTTATATTAAAAGTGGGTTTATGGGGACAGCACATAGTTAGAGCTCATGTTTTTATCCTATTTAATAACCTATCTTTTCATTTGTATGTTTAGGCTATTTTCATTTAATGGAATTATCATCATGTTTATATTTAGGTCTGCTAATATTTATTCTCTGTTCTTTCTAGTTTTTGTTTCTGTTTTCCCCTGTCTGCTTTCTTTTTAGATTATTTAAATATTTTTAGAAACCCATTTTAGCATACCCATTCAGGCTTTAAATATCTTGTTCTGTAAAGTTTTATGTTCTCTTTTGAACATTTATTTCTTACTTGTATTATTTTCCTTCAATGAATGTATATTTATTTACCTAATGAAGAAAGACAAACTGTAAAAGGCAAAAAGAAATGAAGACCTCAGAGATGGTCTCATCAGGTAAGCAAGACCCACTGTGTGTCTCTGACATCAAATTGTGTACTATTTGCATAACCTGTGGATATCTTCCCATATACTTTATTTTATTTTATTTTATTTTTTTGAGACAGAGCTTCAAGCTGTCACCCTGGATACAGTGCCATGGCATCACAGCTCACAGCAACCTCCAATTCCTGGGCTCAAGCGAGTCTCTTGCCTCTGCCTCCCAAATGATCTCTGTATTAATTATTATGCATAATACAATGTAAAAACCATGTGAATAGTTGTTACATTGTATTGTTTAGAAAATAGTGACAAGAGAAAAGTCTGTACACATTTAAGTATAAATGCAACATTCTTTTCTTCCCCCAAATATTTTTGATCTGTGGGTGTTTGAATCCACAGATATGTAACCCACACAATGGGAAGAACCAACTGGACTTGTTTTCCCAGACCCCTCTGCATCCTCAGCATGGACATGTGACCAAGATGATGAGGGTAGCAGCTTCGAATTGAAAGCTAGTGGTATGATGGACCTAGAACTGCGCAGAGTGCCATTTGTTGACAGGTAGTAGCCATTGCAGAGGCAGCCATTGATTCTGGTTTCTAACTGCAGCATGGGCACTGGTTCTAGACTCACCATCCAGCATTCAATCAGTGGTGTTGGTTGTATGAGCTACAGTGACACAGCCATTGCAAAAGTCATTCTGAAGTGTGATTGGGGGCACTGCTGATAGTGTGTGGCATACAAATCTGGTTCATCATCACTTCTGGATATTCTATGAGATATCCCTATTCTTTCTTCTTCCTTTTTTTTTAAATTTACTTTTTAAAAACAAAATAAAATCTTTCCCTTCTCAACAATAATGAATAGGAGGATGTCTCTAATCCAACTTTATTTGCCTTGTGTTTCTTTTCTTTAAATGGCAAATATGAATTTTATATATTTGTACTGTACAACATGATGTTTTGATATAAGTAAACATTGTGGAATGGCTAAACCAAGCTAACTGACATGCCCATTACATCACATATTTATCAATTATTTGTGTGTTGGCAAGAACAGTTAAAATCTTTGTAATAATACATTGCTATTAACTATAGGTACACATGTCATGTTATACAATAGTTCTTTTTTTAAATTTGTTTTTATTTCAGAGTATTACAAGAGTACACACCTTTTGGTTACATAATTTGCATTTGTACATTTGAACTTGTTGTTAAAAGAGTGAAGTTCACTTAGAATATGTGCATTGTACCCCTTGGGTATGAGTTTGCCCTTTTCCTCCCCCTCCTTCCTCTCCTCCTTCCATTGAGTTTCACTTCCATATGTGCACTTAACTGTTATTGGCTGGTTCCAATTTAGTATTGAGTACATGTAGTGTTTGTTTTTCCATTCAATACTTTACTTGAAAAATGGTGTCTAGTTTCATCCAGGTAGTTACAAAAGATTCTAGATCACCATTTTTTTCTGGCTGAATAGTACTGCATGGTATGTAAATAAAACATTGTATTAATCCATTCATGTATTGATAGTCACTTGGGTTGTTTCAACTTATTCCTTTTAACTAAAATTTTGACTAGCATTTCCAAACTTTCACCACCTCTCAAATTCCATGTCTCTCTCCAGCCCCTGGTAATTACCATTCTACTCTCTGCTCCTATGACTTCAAATTTTTAAGATTCTACATATGAGGCCTTAAAATTAAGTTTGCAAACTAATCCTAGAAAAATTACTACATATCTTATTGCTGAATATCGTTAAAGTCACCTTTGAAGTACTACCCTTGGTAAGCTATGCACTAATAGCAGGACCTAGTTCACATTTCAAAGCAATTTTGGAACTTTTTTTCTGGAATGGCCATCAGAGCTATTGTTGTATTGTTCTTGATGTCCTAAATCAAAACGTCTTCCTTCAATGTTTCCTTTATCTTCAGGTAAAGAAAAAAGTCATTGGTAGCTAGCTTAGGTAAGTAGGGAGGGTGGCCCAATATAGTTATTCGTTTACTGGCTAAAACCTTCCTGACAGGCAGTACCGTATGAGGTGGTGTATTGTCATGATACAAGGGCCATGAGTTGTTAGTGAAAAATTCACATTGTCTTCAATTAATATTTTCCTATTTCTTTATCGATGTTTACTTGGTCTACTATGCTTCTAATAGTCAGCCAATGATTTTGACACAAAATTTGACAAATTTTTGCATTATTTTAATTAGTTTTGCTTGTTACTGGCCAATCTGATTTCTCTTCATCAGTGGTGGTTTATCTCCCCTCAGAAAAACATTTAATCCATTTGTACACTGTCATTTTCTTCATGGCATTATCCCTACAAACTTGGACTAACATGTCCCTGATTTCACTTCAACTCTTGCCAAGTTTAACTGGGAATTTAGTGTTTGTTCATTGCTCTAAATCAAACTCCAACATTCTGGGGATGGCACCCCAAAATGAGCAACAGCAATAATGAATGCCACTCAGCAAGACATGACCATATGTTGATACAAGCACAGCTCTGAGCCCTTATATGCCAAGGTTGTGAAACCTACAGTGATGCCAACATAAGCACTTGGTGGCTAGTTCCTAAACTTAATTGTCAGATCTCATATAAGTGAGATTATGAGGTATATGTCTCTTGGTGCCTGGTTTATGTCACTTAACTCATATCCTGTCAAGATATTCATTTCTACTTAAATCACCCAAACTCAGTTTCTAAGGCTTGCAGATAAGAAAGCAGACTGATATAAAGTATATGAAGTAAATGTTGTTTGTAAGGAAAATTAATTAATTGTGCATTTACTATGCACCAAATATTGTGCTAAGCATTTTACTTGCATTATAGTTCTTCCTCTTCTGACAATACTATGAAGTAGCTGTTATAATCCCTATTTTACAAAGAAGATAACAAAGAGCAGAGAGATTAATTTTTGTGCCCAAGGCCATGTCTACATTTGGACCTGGACTGGACCCAATAAATCTTGCTTAAATCTCTAATACTTGCAAAGCCTGGACCTCCCAAATGATTTGTCAATGCCTGCATTTAAAGATAGCATGAACAGGGTTGATTTGTCTGATCTTCTGCATGTTGGGGATGAGACTATGGCACTTCTAAAATCAGCTCTGAGTAGAGAGTATGAGAAGCAGAAGGCTATGGATAACCATAAGTTTTTGCAATGGTTAAAGGAGGTTCCACACTTAGAATTCAATAAGAGCACTTAGAAGTCAATGAGAACAAGCTGGAAATAAAAAACAAGAAAATGAAGCAGAGATATTTCCCCCACATAAAACCAAAATAATTTTTTTCTTTTCAAACATCAAATGCCTTATCCAGGAGGGAAGTCACCCCTTTTCACAAGACTAGAACACAGAAGATGCCATAACATAAACTACATTTACAAATGCTGGTAAACCAGGCAGAAACTGCTTTGTATCTACCATCTCAGGTAGGAAAGAGCATAAGACTGAGTGGTGATTTATGAAACATGGCAGAACAAATCTATGTGACTTCTAGTTCTGATGCCTAAAATCCATCTGATGCTCTTCCATGCTTTCTTTCCCCTGATAGAAGATACCCCAAAGATGCATAGGAGATGGAGCCACAGTTAGAGGGAGTCTGGGTCCCTAGTTTGTCACTTAAAAGAAACTTACCCACAAGAGCCTTTTAATAAGGAATATTTGTGTTGGACTATTTTATAAAATTAAATAAAAATGAGAAATAAAAATTTATTATGTTAAACCACTGAAATTAGGTAGTAGTTTGTTACAATGGTTAGCCTACCTTACCTGATAATGAGGGTAGCTCCCTTCCCTTGACTATAAGGGCACCTTACCCTGAGAAGCAAAGTTAAAAAAAAAGGAAGTCTCACTCCACACAATATCAAAAATATTAAAATGTGCCACTAACCTACATTAAATATAATTTTGCATACAAAAATGTATATAATATTCACCCCTCCCCCAGTCATGGTTTTGCTTTATACTGTTTCAATTGTCTATGGTCAAAAAATTAAATGGAAACTTATGGAAATAAACAATTCATAAGTTTTAAATTACATGATGTACTGAGTAGTGTGATAAAATCTGATGTTCAGTATATCTGGGCTATATACACTACCTGCAAAGGCGGCAGCCATACGCTTCTGTCTTAGTTCATCTTTGTTTGCTAAAACAACAAATGAAATGGTATATATCAACCAAAGCAGCATCATCAGAATGAATGATGTGTCACAGCCTGTTTCTGGAGCAAGTACTCTTGACAGTTGTGTGTACTACTTGGAGTCTATCTTTTGTACAGTCCCACAGACTGTGTAATTTAAAAGAATGACATTTATTTAGCCCATGGTTCTGGAGACTGGGAAGTCTAAGAGCATGGCACCAGCACCTTGTGACGGCCACCTTGCTGTATATAATGTGAAAGAGGGCATCATGTGGTAAGTGAGCAAGAGCGTGATAGCTCAGGTCTTTCTTCCTCTTATAAAGAAAGTAATTCAGTTCTATTATGGGGTTCCCACTTTGATGACTTTATCTAATCCTAATTACCTGCGAAAGGCCCCACATCCAGATGCCATCAACATATATATTTGGAGATTCATATGTATTTGCAGAATAAGTTTATAACATATAAAATTTGGGAAACACATTCAAACCACAACACCTGCCCATAACTTGGACAGCCACCTACTGATGGCATTAGCAGTTGGTGATAGTGGGTGACTAGCAAGGCAATACAAAAGTCCCACTGGAATGAAAAGATGGAAAAATTCATGAACTGATTATCTTCGTTTAGTCAGTCAGTCTTTCTTTTACTTCCTCCTCCTCTTGGCACTCTGGTTTTGAGGGTTAAAATATAAGGAAAAATCTCTCAATATAGTTTGTCTCTATTTATTTAAAAAAATGATTCTATGATCAGACGAATTGCTTGATGGAGAGACAGCAAATGAAAGGACCTCATTTGCTATCACTGCATAATGATACTCTGGGACTCTCTTTATCTCCTCTCTCCTTAACCTCATGGACTAGGGCTTGGACTTCAGCCCTTCACTTCTATATAGTATTGAACAGAGTAGTTGTTACTGAGGGGACATGAGCTTTCAAGCTAAAATAACTAGATATCCCTGGAGTATAATCACTATAACAGAACGACAGAAATGGAATGGCACATATCAACCAAAGCACAACCATCTGAAATGATACTCCACAGCCCATCTCTGGAGCAAGTGCTCAGAATAGCTCTGTGTGTTTCCCAGCTGTGCCCTCCCAATGCTAGTTCCCTACCTGGATGTCTGAGGGAAGCCAGGTCTGGATATCTCGCTTCTGCCCCCTATTTCTAACTGATCCCCGAATGCTTTGTCTTGGATTTACTACCTTTTATGGTGCCTCTTTGCCCAAACTAATACGAAATGTTTCTGTATCCTGTGCTCATCCCTTGGATGAATGTCACTGTCAGCCACTGCTACCAGGAGAGTAGGTTCTTTCATGTGCCCCACTTTGAGGGGAAGGTGAGGACAAGCTCTTCTCCCCCCCTTCTTCCTACAGTATAGCAGGCCTCAGCTCCATTTCACTAATCCCTCAGTCTGGAGGGGTCACAGTCTTATCTGCCAAGGACATGAGTTTCTTTTAAATTGAGTCAATGCCAGATGAGGTAAAGGTTATTTTACACTAAACAAATCTGAAACCACACAATGTCATGGTAAATGAAGAGAATTTCTCTTGCCTGAAGCAAGAGAAAATCTCCCCCAAATGCCAAAACTGAGCATCAGCCTGTATTTATTTCTAATGACAGAAGAGCAATGAACCCAAGCCCTGGATAAGGATTTCCCCTCTACTTTTCTGTTTTATGTTGTAGCACTTGATTCAGAGGCTAAACTGGTAGGTGAGCCCAGAGTATGGGGACATCTGATCAGTTTGGTCCAAGTGTGACCAAAAGAACGGGTCTGTGACAAAGTACTGGAAGCTGATATCAGTGGTTGAGCAGGAGACAGGGGTTTGGGAGGTGCGGAGGGAGGCATGGGGGGAGCCACGCTCAGCCTTCTGTGCAGGCAGGAGGGTCGGGAGTGATAAGCAGATACACAGGCTCTGAGGATCACTGGGAGCTTCAGTTCTGATGTCTCCACAGCTGTAGATTCTTGGAATTGTTATTCATTCTCTGAAGGGCTAGTTTCTAACAGCGGAACTTAAAGGATCTCATTTGATCAAATGATGTTTCATGAATTGTTGAGATTTTTTACATGGAGAATGGGTCACTGTGATGATAAAAAAGGATTTAAGGATGTCACGGAAGAGATTAGTGGCTGTATGCAGTAATGAATTACAAGGGTACCTGCTGGGCACTCTTTAAAGCTTGTCACAAATTAATTCTCAGAGCTGGTGTGAGATTAGTGACATTTCCAGAGAGCGTAATTTGAGGTTGATTGGGCATTTCATATCCTTTGAAAGGAGACTTTTCAAACATTAAAAAACAGAGAGGAACTTACCAAGCGAGAGCCACAAAACCACCTGGCTGCTGACACGGCCGTCCAGCATTGCTCAGAATGAGCAATGTGCCTGTTTGCATTCGTTTGAGAAGCAGATAGCGAGATGGCCAAGTTGTCAGCTGGCAAATTGGATAAGCATGTGATTCTGCCTCTTGGGAAGGATGACATACATTTGAGTACTTTTAAGACTTGTTTTTTAAACCATCAAGCTGGCTGGGCTGCTCAGATTGCTAAAACTGAGAAGAATCACTAAGCTATAAAGCGGCTAACTGTCCCCCACCCTCTCCCACCCCTTAGCTTATCAGCTGTGCTTTGAGCCACAAGGCAGGCGAGGCTCTTGGGTGCCCAGTTGTTATGAGAGATCCTGACATCTGCACAGCCTGGCTGTTCCTGGTCCTCTCTCTTCACTAATGGATGATAAAAGAGATGGCCAGGACCATTAAAGGGCACATGCAGCTTTTGGTGCTCCTGAGCTAGAGAAAAGAAAAAGTCTGTATTACCACCTCCTGTTGAGAATAGTATTCTCAGCATATGAGCCAGAATCAAATTTCAGTATTAATTTGTTAAGTCAAGCAGTTTCATGCAAATCACTCTTGTGAAGATTTTAATAGACTCAATTTTTAGAAAGGGTGAATTTTTTTAAAAATAAACTTTTATTTCGGAACAATTTAATATTCACAGTTGTGAAAGAGAATACCAGGAGTTCTTGCTAAATACCTGGCACCCAGATTTTCATACTGGTTTCTGTCTTCCCTTGTGTTTTATTCTTTTTCCATGATGTTGCCTTTTTTTCATTTCTTTTCTTTTCTTTCTTTCTTTCTTTCTTTCTTTTTTTTTTTGAGACAGAATCTCACTTTGTTGCCCAGCCTAGAGTGCCATAGCCTCAGCCTAGCTCACAGTTACCTCCAACTCTTAGGCTCAAATTATTCTCCTGCCTCAGCCTCCCAAGTAGCTGGGACTACAGGTGCCCACCACAATGCCTGGCTAAACTTTGCCATTTTTGAAGAGTAATGGTCAAATATTTCATCAAATGCCCCTCGATTTGGGTTTCTAGGATGGTTTCCTCATGAAAAGGGTAGGATTATGAATTTTGGAGAGGAATAACACAGAGATGAAGAACTTCTCATATGACATATCAGGGGATACAATTTGATGTACCACTGGTGATGGTAACTTCGATCACTTGGTTAAGTTGATGTCTGCCAGAACTCTTTATTGTGAAGTTACCAATTCTCCCTATATATGTGTGTGTGTATATATATTTTAAATGTCATTAAGTTGGGAAGGGATTTAAACTTCACCTTCCAGATAGGGGAGTATCTACATATATTGTTTGGGAGTATCTACATACATACATACAAGTTACCAATTCTCCCTATATATGTGTGTACACACACACACACACACACACACACACATATATATATATATATATTTTAAATGTCATTAAGTTGGGAAGGGAATTAAACTTCACCTTCCAGATAGGGGAGTATCTACATGCATTGTTTTTAATTCTATAAAGAAGATATATCTCCTGACTAATTTATTTATTCAATTATATATTTGAATTAGCACAAACTTACATATATTTGTCTTAAACGTTGAGTTATGATCCAGTATTATGCTACTTATTTTTTCATCAAATTATTCCAGCTTTAGTCCTGAGAATCTTCAGGTGTTCCTTTGACAAGATTCTATCATTTGGGGTTTTCTTTTTCTTTCTTTCTTTTTTTTTTTTTTTGAGCACGTCCTAGCTTCTTGGCACTATAACATTCTCTAGGCTCATATTGTGTATTGTTTCTTTCCCAGTCCTAGTATTAGTATTTCTCCAAGGAACTGTGTTTTTTTTAATTGGAGAATAGTATTAGCAATTGCAACCTGGGCATAAGTGTGCTTACTGTTATTGGGTTGTCACTGCTTCTAAGCATTCAGAAGAACTGAGCTAAGAAAACTTATGCATGAAAAAAAAAAAAAAGAAAACTTGTGCATGCATGGTATATATGCTAAATTGTATATACACACACATCTACAATTGTTACTGCAAATATCTCTATCTAGCCCTATCTAGCAAGATACCTGTGAGTTCATACTGATGTCCGACCAATCAAATACAAAAAGGTTCATTATTACCTTTCCCCCTAACTTATTTGTAGCACTTTTCTTTGACAAAAACCTAGCTCAGAAGATGAAAGATTTTGATACTTTCATATTTTCAATGGTTTTTATGTGGAAGAAGTTTGATCCTTCTGCCTCAATCTGAGCATTAACAAACATATCCAAGATCAAGCCATCACTAGTTTATCCCGAACTGCTGGCTCTGTAAGAAAACGATGATCCATACACACATCAATGACCAGGAAATACTAATGGTCCCTTTGAACTATCATAGGAAATGTTGTATTCTGTTCAGTGGTAACTGCAGCATTATTTTGTTTTTAAATTCTCTACAAAAGAGTAAACTCTCAGAGGATGTGTGAAAATCTGTTTGACGTGGTAGAAAGCAGATGTTAATATTGATTAAGTCTAAAATTTTTAAAAACAGCTTTATTAATATAACAATAAAATACACATATTTAAAGTGTAGATTTGAATATTTTTTGACATACATATACCTCTGTGCAACTCACCATGATTGTAATAATGAACATACCTTTTATCTCAAAAGTGCCCTTGTAGCCCTTTGTAAATGTTAGCAAGTTGGCAAATGTACAAATACAGAATCTGTGAAAAATGAGTGTCTTGATTATAGCCTTTACATAAAACCTTGACATTAGGTAATGTTAGTTCTCGATTTTGTTCTTGTTTTTTGAGAGTTTGACTATTTTAGGTCCTTTGAATTTTCATATGAATTTTAGAAGCAGCTCAACTTTTCCAAATAAACCTCTTGGGATTCTGACTAGGATGGCTTCAAAACTGTAGATCAGTTTGTTTAATTTTGTTTGCTTGTTTTTCATTTTATTTACTTTCTATTTTTTTATTTCAGGTTAATGGGAGGGTACAGGTAATTAGGTTGCCATTTTGCATTTGTTAGGTGAAGTCCCTATTGTAGTTGTGTCCCACACTCAAGAGGTTTGGCATGTACCCTTACATTGTACCCATTAAGTGGGAGCACACTCATCCCCCTCGCGCCTTCTTTCTTCCTTCTTCATCATTCCCCTGTCCCCCCAACTTGAATTGAATCGAGTTTTTCTCTTGTGTGGGCATGTAATAGATCATCTACTGGCTTCATACTAGTATTGGGAACATTGGATACTTACTTCTCCATTCTTCTGATACTTTACTAAGAAGAATGTGTTTCAACTCCATCCAGGTTAATAAAAAAGATGTAAAGTCCCCATCTTTTTTATGGCTGAATAGTGGTCCATGGTATTCAATGCCACAGTTTATTAATCTATTCCTGGGTTCAATTCTTAATTCTTAATTTTCTGTTTCAGTGTTTCTTCATCAAGGAATCAGTTTTCTTCTCCATTCTGAGGCTTTAATTTGCCTATGGCGTGAAACATATTCCCTCTAGAGCCACAGTCCCCAGTTTATGCCCTGTTAGGAGCTGGGTCACACAGTTGGAGGGGAGCAGTGAGCCAGTGAGCCAAATTGCTTCTGTATTTACAGCCACTTCTATCACTCAGATTACTGCCTGAGCCCCACCTCCAGTCCCATTACTGGTGGCATTAGATTCTCACAGGAGAGTGAACCCTACTGTAAACTGCATGTGAGGGATCCAGGTTGCACGGTCCTTACGAGAATCTAATGCCTGATGATCTGAGGTGGAGATGGAATGCACTTGAATCATCCCCAAACCATGGCCCACCCCACCCTCAGCTGTGTGGAAAATTGTTTTCCATGAACCAGGTCCCTGGTGCCCAAAAGTTGGGGGACCACCGCTGTTGAGAATATAAAGAAGTTCCTAGGAGTACCTGAAAAAGCAGTCGCATGTGAGCAGAGGTGACAGACACCAGTGGCTCCTGTCTTTCAGGGAGGGGGACAGAAACATTTCCCAATGGGGACTAATTTATTAAAAGGAAGCGCTTATCTTTGCTTATTTAATGTGGAAACTATTGGTTCTATGAGAGCGGTTTCAATGTGAGGTTTATGAACGTCAGGAAAATAACTTTTTACTTAGACCCTTGAAGCATCCAGGACCATTGCTTTTATGAAAGAGTTTAACCATTCAGCAATGAAAGAAAATTTAAACCAATTATTGTTAACTTGGAGTTGCTGGAACCCTTAGTCATCCATGGATATGCTCTAGGAGATTTGTGAGAAAGCAAACAAAAACCAAACAAACGAAGTGCCTGGTCACTGTTCACAATTTTCATCAGATTCTTGGGCTGATGGAGCAGCATTCTCTCTGATTATAGTGCAGATATTCAAAATTGTTCAATAAAGACTATATAACTTAATCAAAATACATAATTCAGGCATAATTTCTAACATATCAATTTGGGAACTAAAATGATTGAATATGAATTTAGACTTTACTGATAGGGGATTTTATTTTATGTTAACGTCAGATTTATACATGCAAGTAAAATGGAAAATAAATTAATTAGACTATTTAAATAGCCAAACTTTTTCCCTGCACTTAATTTTTCGTGTGTAAGAGGTAAGTGACTAGAAAGAAAATTATTATTGATTAGCGAAACAATTCCTTTGCAGTGATAGGAAGTCAGGCAAGTTCCATGTTTTTGGTTCCTCTTATGCAGAGTCATAGGTGGTAGAAAAAAAATGATTCAGTGCTTAGTATAGTCGAAGTCAATGGGAGTAATACCTTATTTCCAAGGCAGCAAGCTAGGCGGATGTACACTAGAAAGATTGAGACAAAGGTGTAAATAAAAAAGAGGTTTTCAGTTAGCTTATAATAAAAGAATATGAAAGTTTAGTCTTTTACTTCCTAATATTAGCTGATTGATGTTTCTCAATAAGGGATCTGTTTGTATTATGATCAATAGCTCAGAGCATCTTTCAGTTAATTTTTTCAGATCTCATGGTGACTCTTTGAGGATGGAAGGCATTCAGGTCAGGAGGGAATGATTTCATTTAAGAATTCAAGGTCAAAGATTCCCAGGGACTTTAATGACAAGAAAAGGGCAAGTGGTTCCTAGAAGCAGCAGCAGCAGCAGCAACATAATGGTAATTTCAGCACAATTGCCAATTCTGAAGCATTGTTCCAGGGCAGACTCCACACTGTGCCCTTCTCCTTCAACCCCTGAGTGAGGTACCTCAGGTGGTGTCTCCTTCTGAGAGGGTAACTGTGGGTTTTTGTAAATGGAGAGCCCTGGGTGTTGCTGAGCGACTGGGGCCTCTTATTACAGTTCCCTGTATTCCCCTCAGAGGCACACATACACCACAGAGTTTGTTGTATTTTCTTTTTCTTCTGAGCATCTCAAAATATGTCAGTTGAGCAGAATCACAGCACTAACTACCATGAGATCCCTTTGCCCCAGACATCTTCCTTTTCAATCCTACCAGGCCTGCGTATCTTACCTGCTCCCTCTGGACATGCAGTTTCCACAACAGTAATGTGATAGCTAGCATCAATGGGGCACTTTCTGTGTGCGTGACTTCTGATACAACAAATGTATAAAACTTTCGTTATGAGTACATTTTCTCTAGGAGGTAGGTCCCTTTACTACTTTCATTTTTTAGAACAACTAAGACTTGGAGGGGTATTTGCTTTGCCCAATTTAGTGATGCCAGGGTTTTGGATTCCAGGACTATTGCTTCCCTCCTGCCTTCTTTCATATCCTTCCTCCTACCTTTTCTTCTTCTCTTCTTCCCCTCCCCTCCGCTCCATTCCCCTCCCCTTTCCTCCCCTCTCCTCTCCTCTCTTTATCCTTCCTTCTAGGTTTTCTGTTTGGCAATGTTAAACATTTAGGAGAGTAGACAGAATAATATAAGAAACTCTCGCGTACCCTTTATTCATACTAAGTATGAGGAGTTGGTCACACTCATTTCTGCTCTAGACTCATCCTCCCAGCCCTGCGTATTGCCTGGAAGCCAGTCTCAGGCATACAGTGTCTCTTCTGCAAATATGACAAATGCACCTGTAGTAGAAGCTCCTGTGTCATGACTGCCTGTCCAGTTTTGATATCAGCTGCACTTGAGGCAGAAGCTTCTGTACACTCTCTGTGACAGTGACAATGTTATTCCTATAGTGTGTGCCATAGGCATTTGTACTTTCTGGCTCCGGGCCTCCTCTGAAATGTGGGGGGTTATCACCACCAGAACGATCAACTCATCCAGTGGGGTATGGGGGCTGAGTGATGATGTCCCGGCCTCCCATCCTTCAGACTAACAATTCTGGGGGCATTCTGTACCCTGCTCAGAGGAATGTGGAGAATCCAGTGCTCCCTGTCCATGCCGTGACCTTGATACCCCACACTCTGTGATTGGCTTTTGCTCTTCCTCTGTCTTACTTTTCCTGATTCTTCACTCTTGCTTCCAATGATCATCTCCCAAAAAAACTACCTGAACCCAGGTCCTTGTCTTGGGCTCCACTTTCAGGAAAATGGACCTAAAACACTATCCTCACCCCTCTACAACACTATCCCCACTAAACTCTATCCCCACTCCTAATATCATTATCATGACAATAATAATAATTTCTTAATATCAAATGTCAAATCACTGTTCAGTTGTGTCATTCATATCATAAATTTAATTTGGGGTATTCATAAACATTTAAAAACATCATTGAAGTAGAATGTAATATTTAAGTAGTTCATATGTTTCTTAGATCTCTTTTAATCTATAGCTTCATTCACTATCTTTATTAATTTTTTTCACTATCTTCCTTTAAAAAAACTTTAAAATGTGTATGTTGAAAAATCTTAATAATAAAATAATAAATAATCTTAGTGATAAAAATCTTAATAATAAAAAGTCTCTTTTTATTATGTTAGCAGCTGCTGGGACCAATGTCTGGATCATTAATATTCGAGAGGTGGCAAATGGTGAAATTCTAATTCTATCTTTTTCTTCATTAATTATCTAGGATACTTTTAGATAGAGAATCTGTCCCATATTGGCCATTTGATTACTTAGTAATATAATTCCTATAGGAAAGCAAGTTACCGTTGATTCTCTTATCATATTTACCAGTTTTTAAATCACATATATGCTTGGAGATCAGTTAAATTTTTTATTTGTTGTCATTAATATTATCATGCATTCATGCATTTAAACATATATGGTATATTTTTATCTATTATAATGACAAGTATCAAAATTTAAATTGTCTTATATTTGATCGATTGACATTAAATTAGCTTATGAGGCCTTTCTGTATGACCCTAGCAATTTTTGATGTAAAGAAACTGTCTAGTTTGACAAGGTGTTTCAGGATCAACTTGTACATTCCCTTCTCTTGATCTTGAATTAAATCAAGGAGTCTTCATTTCCTTTATTTGGAAAGAGTATTTTGAAAGTAAAATCTAGGCACATGCTCAATATTTCTAGGCCTTTTTACATCTTTTAATTGCATACAATTAGAAAATTTGTTCTATTTATTTTAAAATACATCATGAGTTCATGCTGATACTTCGTTAAGCCTAGCACTAAGTGTTTTTTTCTGTCTCACTGAATCTTTCTCTTACACTGAGAATCCTAGTTCTCAAGGACACCTGTTAGGATAGAGTTAGAATGTCACATGATTGCTTATTTGCTTTATCCCACAATACACACACTAATCTCAAAATGAGAACTTTAACATCATCACTAAAAATATGATTACTGTAAATAGTTTCAGATTTAGATTTTTGGATTTTTACATTTTTTTTTTTTGTCCTTAGGGTTTATCCCACCTGGGATATGACTCTGAAAAGGCACCTGTGTGTTTTTGTGTATGGGAACCTGTGACAGAAGGAAGCCATCTGTTTCACTAGGAATCTGGTCTGCCATTCTCACTGCCCCATCCCTTTGGAATATCAGCCCTCCCGTGTACAGTAGCAACACACAAGAGAAGCTTAATTTGATCTTGGTGTAGGTTGATGCCCTAAACTTTAATTCTGGCTGTGTTCCATGTGAATCTAAAGAATGAAACTACAGCAGTGGCCTCTCTATCCCTTTCTTGAGTTGTTAAGAGAAGCCTAATTCAAGGAACTAAGGAAGATCTTGCATCCGAAGGTTACAGGACATATTCCTCTTCATCTGCCCTTGGAAAGGGGAAATCGCTAGCCTAACAATGAATCTGTGCCTCACACTCAGCTGTTGTCTACTATTTTAATCACTGTCCAGGTCCAATCTCTGGCATCAGGGAGTCTGGAAACAGCCACATGCATTGAGTGGTCAGATAGGTCCAGGCCAAGATCTAGGCCACCATCATCTCCTGTCTCTCTGTCTTGCTTATGGTTTCCGAGAGCCTGATAGCTCTGCTGAAGTGAGTGACATCCCAGAGTCTAAAAAATGAATGTAGCCATTGATCATCTGAATGCCCAGGGAGCAGGAAGTCAGAATCACATGTGATGAGACATACCTCAAGCATTTGACAAAGAACCTTGCACCTTGGTGACTCAAAGTGGCAGTTTTATGGTGCAAGCATAGGGACATTCCAGCAGTATCCCCATCCCTGCATCCACCAGTGTTCTGTCATTCTTCTGTTTTGTCATCCTCATGGGAAGGCCTGAATAATCTCTGTAGAAGTTTATGCCACACCGCTCAGGCACTCAATATCTGTGCAGTGCTGGGGGAAAACATCAAGCCTGATTTTAGTCATCATGACATGTGTTAGCCAGAGCACATGATGTATGTGTGGATTTTGGAGTTGGAATTTGGCATACTTTGCCCTTTATCTGGGCTGTCCCCTGCCATGAGTGTATGTTGGGTGATTGCAAATGCACAGGGTCTCGCATTCTGTGACATCCTTTGTTTCCTGGCCTTGCCCCATGAGACTGTTTCATCCAGACTTTTCATCAGGAAGGGCTTCTGGGTCACCATTGAAGTGAGGAAACCACGTCTCTAACTGCAACATAGAGAGAGCCAAGGGAAAGAACTGAACTTGATGCCTTTCTCCTTCTCTCCTGTTTATGCCTTTATCTTGTCCTTAGATCAAGAACCCATATGGCTCTTCAGCTGCCTGTGGAGTAGAGTCCAGACACCACCACAGCTACCTGAGACTTTTCCACCTCGACCACCTGTGAGTACCCGTGTGCTCTTTCCAGGATAGCCAGAGGCAGGGGGAGGGGTCTACCACCCAAGATGCCCTGCTCTACCACCACATCCTCACCTTGGCCATGCTCCTTCAGAAGATGATTTAATTCCCACCCTTTTCTATTCAGCCAATCCATAGGGGTTCATTTTTCCTCCCATCTGCAATATCAACAATCCATTCCATACTCCAGGAACTCACTGGGAACTCAGCCTACTGACTTGTCTTGGTATCATGTCTCTGTATATGTGTGTGTGTGTGTATGTGTGTGTGCATGGACCGCACATGCACATGTATACATGTCTTAACTCCCAACTGACTCCAAATGACTTCTAAGTTCTCAAAGGTCAAAAGCCATTTGTCATCGATCTTTGGAAAATCACTGAATTTGCTAACCCTGTTTGTTGTATAATGGGATGTTAAAGGGGCCTTTGACTATTGCTTAGAAATTGACAATTAGGAGCTATAGATAAGAGCACATTTCTGTACCCCAAGTTCTGTAATGTGCTAAAAAATATTTGGAAGGCAAATGCCTTTCAGGGATTTTCACAGCTCTGCTACTGCATTTACCACCTTATCATCTCCCTCCATTTCACATGGATTTATGCAAATTTGACAGTTGGGTGTGGGGTGTGGGGTATAGGATGAGGAGAAGGATTGAAAGGAAATTGTTGGAGTAGGGAATCCTCAGCCTTTCTCTCCTCAGTGGGGATAGAGACTGGGTGTAGTGACACCCAGAGTCATACCAAGAAAGGAAGAGCCTGTGTTCCAGAGGAAACACACCTCAAATGAGGGTGGTACCTGTAAGAAGGAGACAGTTGCCACGTTCCCTGACTGGAGGTCTGCTGAGGTAATGCAATTGATGATTTACCACTCATGCCTATTTCAGCAGTTAAGAAAGGTGGATAGAAGGCCAGGCACAGTGGCTCATGCCTGTAATCCTAGCACTTGGGAGGCCAAGGCAGGTGGATTGCTTGAGCTGATGGGTTTGAGACCAGCCTGAGCCAGAGCAAGACATCATCTCTAAAAATAGCGAGGCATTGTGGCAGGCACCTGTAGTTCCAGCTACTCAGGAGGCTGATCAAGAGAATTGCTTGAGCCCAAGAGTTTGAGGTGGCTGTGAGCTAGGATGCCATAGCACTCTACTGAGTGTGACAAAGTGAATCTCTGTCTCAAAAAAGAAAGGTGGACAGAGATGCAAATGGGTGGTTGGCCTCAGACATGGAGCAACTGGCATGGCCAAGTGTATTAGGTTGGACAGTTAAGTTCACAAAATTATCCTAGAAAAAGTGTTACATAATTTATGGTTGAATATCATTATGATCACCTTCAAAGTACTCCCCTTGGGAAGCTATGTATCAACACCGGTGCCTAGTCCACCCTTCAAAGCAATTTTGGAACTCTTTTTCTGGAATGGCCATCAGAACTGTTGTCTTATGAGGTATGACAATTAAGTTCACAAACTCATACTAGTAAAAGTACTCTGAAGGGTAGACTAGGCACTGGGATCAGTGCATAGCTTCCCAAGGGGAGGACATCGAAAGTGACCATACTGATATCCAGCAATGGGGTTAATAGCACTTTTTCCAGGGTGAGTTTGAAAACTTAATTGTCTGACCTTGCATGTGAGCCCCTTATAAATCAACTAGACATGGAACGTTCCTGAGATTGTGCCATCTTGCTGGGACCCCTAACTGGCTAAGGGAAATTGTGACATCTGGCATAAGAGACTGTAGCTATGAAAGCATTGAGAAGTTTAGGAAGATGTCAAGCTGGGGTGGGTTTCCCCTATGCAGGGGTGAGGCCCCCTTCAGAGACTCAGAAAACTTTCCCATGAGCCACCTACAACAGCCTATATTTGGAAGTCTTTCTTACTGAGGTCAGTGGCAGTCTAGGCAGGCAACAATTCCAATTAAATGAAAGTCTTTGTTTTTCCTCATTAGCACTTTCTTTTTTTTTTTTTCATAGTTCTATATCCCTCTAAGAGATTGCTTGCATTTGCTCTTTTCTATTTTCTTTTCTTTTCTTTTTTTTTATTGTTTGGGATTCATTGAGAGTACAAAGAATTAGGTTACACTGATTGTGGTTGTTAGGTAAAGAGTCTCTTATAATTGTGTCCCACCCTCAAGAAGTGGGCCATACACTGTAACCCCCATCCGTTTTCTTCCTCCCCTCTCTCTTATCCCTCATTCCCTTACACCCCACCTTGTATTAGATCATCTTCTGCCTTCATATTAGAATTAAGTACATTGGATTCTTGCTTCTTCATTCTTGGGATACTTTACTAAGCAGAATGTGTTCCACCTCAAAGGTCCTTAGAAAAGGAGGTGGAAGGAAAAAGCAGAAGTTCCTCTCTTTGCAGGTTCTTCTGGCCACAGTGATGTCTGAATTTGGGGAAGAGGAGGAGATGAAGTGACATTAAATTGGAAATGAGGTTGAGGATTTAAATTAAGCCTGGCAAATTACTGAGCATGTCCAAGATATGAAAAGGGGAAGAAAGAGGGATTTGAAAGAACATCATTCAATACATCAGGGTGTTTCAACTCCATTGAGTACTTTTTCAGTTTGTTTGTCTTTTGTTTTATCTTCCTTCCTTCCTTC
>CAUYRH010084950.1:0-13366 GCA_963574655.1 Perodicticus potto
TAGCATCACAGCTCACAGCAAACTCCAATTCCTGGGCTCAAGCGAGTCTCCTGCCT
This sequence comes from Perodicticus potto, assembly GCA_963574655.1. Lineage (NCBI taxonomy): Eukaryota > Metazoa > Chordata > Mammalia > Primates > Lorisidae > Perodicticus > Perodicticus potto. Next base: position 57 of record CAUYRH010084950.1, read on the forward strand.
CTGCCTCCCAAGTAGCTGGGACTACAGGCACCCACCACAATGCCCGGCCATTTTTTGGTTGCAGCCATCATTGTTGTTTGGCAGGTCCGGGCTGGATTCGAACCACCAGCTCAGGTGTACGTGGCTGGCACCTTAGCCTATTGAGCCACAGGCACTGAGCCTACAGTACTGTTTTTAAGTGCTAAAATTAGAACTTAAAACAGTAAATATCATAGGAGATCAGGGAATCTGGGGAGTTAGGATTATGGGACTTTTGGGGCAGGAAAAACAAAATATTGATAATAAATTAGAAAAAGAATGAGGTTGAATGTTAGGAGTACAGCTGATAAATAATAATTTCTCATGTTTAATAATCACTTATATGCCAGTATCTAGGGAACACATTGAAAACAGGTGTTTAAGTGATTATCTACATACTGAAAGGAAAGAATGTCACCCCAATTTTTCCTTTCACTTGACTCAGAACATGGACTGGTAGACATTTATATTCCACTTCCTCCCCAGGTGGAAGCCTGAAATAATTCATTCTGGGGAAGCTAATCAGCTCAAGATAAAAAACCTATAGGTGTCAACTTTTGGACATCCTTTAATGAATCAACCAGGTCCCTATGTAGTCATCCTGCAATGAAATTCATTATAAATTATGTCCTTACACACAAACACTTAATTTTCAATTGACATATTAGTAACTCACTCTTAAGAATGAATCTAGAGTAAACTACTACTTCTTAGATATGCTGTTAATATAAAAAGAAGGATCATCCCTTTTTCTATGTTTAATGTTTTTTGTTTTTTTAACCATGACTCAGAGTAATAAATATTGTGTGTTTGTCATGGAAAGACCTAAGCATTATTTTCTATTTCAAAAGAGTAAATTTTTTTAATGTTGTCTTTTCTTTTGTCCTTTAGACATATAATTTATGCTCTTCTTACATCATGTAAAGCAATAATGTAAGAAGTTATTTGACAAAGAGGATTAACTAAAAGTATTGTTTCGTATAAGTAAAAAAACAGATGTAATATAAAAGTTTATTTAAAATATATTTAAAGAGCTCTTAATAAGTTTTAAGATAATTTAGTACTGATTAAGTAATTAAAAAAAATTTTTTTTTTCAGATTAATATGAAGGTACAAGTAGTTTACGTGGTTTGCTTTTGTTAAGTAAAATCCAAGTTGTTGTTGAGCCCTTCACCCAGGAGGTGTGCCATATACCCTTACATTGTGCCTGTTAGGTGAGAGCACACCAATCCTTCTTTCTCCTTCCCTCCCCCTGCTTGAATTTAATTGTGTTTTTCTCTTATGTGGGTGTGTAGGTTTTTATCTACTGGTTTCATTAATATTGAGTACATTGGTTACTTGCTTTTCCTGATTAAGTAGTTTTTTAATCGTATACTTCCAAAAAGACCATCTCTCTCTGATAACAATGTTTCTTTCTTGATTCCTGCTTATTATGTTTCTCTTTTCTAATCTCTACTATCTAGCCTTTTCCCTAATCATCCTCACCCGAAAGAATGTTTGCTTCATTCTCTTTAATTACATTATGGCCTAACTCAGACTTTCTATCCCACTAGTATTTTTATCTCATCTCTTTTTATTAGTAGATTACTAGGCCATATTTATATTTTCACTATTTATAATTTCATTATTCATTTCTAGTATAGCAACTTCTTTTCTCCCAGCATTTGACACATAGTATATTTGTATTTTTATATTTTTTAGATGGGAATATTGGACTTTTGACCAAGAAGTCATCAGTAGAGCATCATGGACATTTCCAAAGAAGATTCATTGCCACTGCTGTAGTGGTATCATTCAAGATTCCCAAAGAAGATTCATCTCAAAGAGTAAAGGCAGGAGAAGTCTAAAAGAGAAAGTCTGTATTAGAAGAACCTGGAAATCTAGAGGCTAGTTTAAGAATCAGCAGCTAAACCAGGAGAAGAAATATCTGGGACAAGAAATAATCACCTGTATGAAAATTCCTACTAGAGAGAGAAAATATAATAAATTTGGGAAAGGTTTCATTGTAAGATTAATACATATTACAGAGCAGAGTGATCCTATAGAAAAGAGTTGTCATAAATATGGTACATGGGGAAAGATATTCAAACAAAACTCAGATTTAATTATACCAAGAAAATACGGTAGAAAGATACCTTGTAAATATAGTGAAAGTGGTAAAACCTTCAGAGACCCATGCTGTTCTTGTTCAGCATCAAAATTCTCTTAGAGGAAAGGAACCCTATAAATGTAATGATTGTGGAAGAGGATTTAGCCAGAGTTCCCACCTAACAAATCACTGGAAGACTCATACAGGAGAAAAGCCCTATAAATGCAATGAATGTGGAAAGGACTTCATTTATAGCTCAGTCCTTATTCAACATCAGAGAATTCATAGTGGGGAAAGACCTTATGAATGTACTGAATGTAGCAAGACATTCAGTCGTAGTACATATCTTACTCAGCATCAAAGAATTCACACTGGTGAGAAACCCTATAAATGTCTTGAATGTGGGAAGGCTTTTAGAGCATGCATCTTACTCTACATCAGAGAATCTATACTGGAGAGAAACCTTATGAATGCAATGAATGTGGTAAATCCTTTAGTCAGTGTGCACATCTTACTCAACATCAAAGAATTCAAAGAATGTGAGAAAGCCTTCAGTGATCACTCAGCTCTTATTGGACACCATATCATTCATACCGGGGAGAAACCCTATGAATATAATGACTGTGGAAAAGCTTTCAGTTACTGTTCAGACCTCATTCAACATCAGAGAATGCATACTGGCGAGAAGCCATATAAATGCAGTATATGTGGGAATACCTTTAGTGATTGCTCAGCCCTTATTCAGCATCAAAGAATTCACACTGGAGAGAAACCCTATGTGACTGTGGCAAGGCCTTTGGTAACTATTCATCTGTTATTTGACATCAAAGAACTCATACTGGAGAGAAACTTTATAAGTGTAAGGAATGTGGGAAAGCCTTTAGTAGAAACACATACCTTACTCAACATCAGAGAAGTCATACAGGAGAGAAATCATATAAATGTAAAGAATGTGAGAAAACTTTTAGCCAGAGTTCATTCCTTATACAACATACGAGGGTTCATACTGGAGAAAAGCTCTATAAATGTAATGAATGTGGGAAAGCTTTTAGTGACCATTCAGGGCATATTCAGCATCAGAGAACTCACACTGGAGAAAAGCCCTATGTATGTAATGACTGTGGGAAAGCTTTTGGTTTCTGTTCAGCCCTAATTCAACATAAGAGAACTCATACTGGAGAGAAGCCCTATACATGCAATGACTGTGGAAAAACCCTTAGTGATAGGTCTGCACTTATTCAACATTGGAGAACTCATACCGGAGAAAAACCCTACAAGTGTGATATATGTGGAAAAGCTTTCAGTCAAAGTACAAACCTCACAAATCACCAGAAAACTCATATTAGTGAAAAAATTCTATAAATGTAATGAATGTGGAAAAGCCTTTAATTACTGCTCTGGCCTTACTCAACCTCAGATCATTCATACCAGAGAGAAACTTTCTATATGCAGTAAATGTGGCAAAGCCTTTATCAGGCAACTTATACTAAGGAGAAACCCTACAAATGTAATGAATGTGGGAAAGACTTTAGCCACAGCACATATCTTACGGAACTTGTGAAGATTCATTTGGGAGAGAAATGAAATGTAGATACTGAGTATGGGAAAATTGCTAGATAAAACTCGTTAGCCTTGAAAAACCTCACGAAAAAATCCTTTGAATGCCTTGGTAGTATGATTAATAAGGATAACCTACACAGGGACACAGAGGGAAGATCATGAAAACTGTCAACTACTTATAATGACAACATGGGGTAATGGAAATTAGGTAAAACCTAATTTTTTTAGGTTTAAAAGTCCTAGATCTCAATCTCAACTCTGTTACTAACTAGGTCTTTTGTGTTGCGATGAATCACTTTACATCTTCAGGCCTTGACTACCTAACTTAAACAATTGGAAAGCCTGATTGATTAGTTGATTTTGAAGATCCACATTCATATATTTACTGTTAATGCAGGTTCCTATAGGAATTAGCCTAGTTCAGGATCACCAAGATGACACTAGTTAATAAGGTGTGTTTAGGGTCTGCTATAACCTTATTGGACCACTGTCCTGTATGCAACCCATTGTTTACTGAAACTTTATGTGGTTAATATTCTATACAATAATTTATCGTTAACTATAGTAACCATACTGTGCTATGAAACACTAGAATTTATACCTTTTATGTAACTATGTTGGTACCTATTAACCAGCTTCTATTTATTCCCCACAACATATAAACTTCCCAGCTGTAGTCACCATCATTCTACTCTCTACCTCTATGAGATCAAGTAGTGCACCTCCCACATGTAAGAGAGAATGTTTGTCTTTGTGACTGGTTTGTTTCACTTAACTTAATGACCTTCAATTTCGTTCATATTGTTGCAAATGACAAGATTTCATTCTTTTTCGTGGCAGAATAGTGTATATGTGTGTGTGTGCACGTTTGTATATGTGGGTGCGTATCACATTTTCTTTATCAATTCACCTAGGTTAATTCCATATCTTGGGATTGCAAATAATGCCACAATAAACATGAGATGCAAGTATCCCTTTGACATACTGATTTTATTTCCTTTGGATAAATAACCAGTAGTGGTATTGCTGAATTGCATGTGATATGCTGGATCCATTTTTAGTTTTCTGAGAAACCTCCATACTGTTGTCCATAATGGCTATATAATTAGTATTTCCACCAACAATATATAAGAGTTCCTTCTGCATCCTGACTGGCATTTGTTTTTAATAATAGCTATTCTAACTAGGGTGAGATGATACCTCATTGTGGTTTTGATATGCATTTACCTAATGGTTAAGAATGTTGAGCATTTTTTAATATACCTGTTAGCCATTCGTAAGTTATCTTTTGAGAAATGTCTATTCAGATCTTTTGTCTACTTTTTAAGGGGAATTTTTTTTTTTTTTTGGCTATTGAGTTGTTTTGAGTTCCTTATGTAGTCCAGATATTAGTCCCTTGTCAGATGAATAATTTGCAAATATTTTCTTCCACTCTAATGTTTTTTACTTTGTCAATTTTTTTTTTTATTGGATAGAAGCTTTTTAATTTAAGGTAGTTTCATTTATCTACTTTTTTGTGTGTTGCCTGTGTTTGTGCCTTGTTAGCCTAACTAGAGGTATATTTATTTTTTAAGACTGCTAAGTAGCTGTGAAATTGATTTTGTCTTTTCATAAAAGCAACTTTTCATTGATCCTCTCTATATTTTTTAGTCTCTGTTTCATTTAGCTCACCTCTGATCTTTATTCTTCTAATTCTGGGTTTGTTTTTTGCTTTTCTAGTTCTTTGAGATGCATTAAAGAACTTCTACTGTTTTTCCTTTTCCTTTTTTTCCCCTTCACAAGCCTCATACAGGAGCTATTTTTTGTTGTAGCATTTATTACAATAAACTTCCCTCTTAATACTGTTTTGCTGTAGGTTTTAGTATACTAAGTTTTCATTTTTATGTTTTAAAAAGTTGTACTGTTTTCTTCTTGATATTTTTAATGATCCAATGATTATTCATTGGCACATTTAATTTCCATGTATTTTAACAGTTCTTGCAGTTTCTCTCTTTTTTTTTTCTTTTTATTTTGTTTTTCTTTTCATGATTCATTCTGAAGAGGAACCATAGTTCCTCTTATTATTGTTTTCTGGTTTTATTTCATTGTGAGTTGAGAAGATAGTTTTTAAAAACTTGTTGAGATTACTTTATGAGTTATATAATGAGTGTCTTTGTCTCCTTTTATATTTTTTTACTTAAGGTCTATTTTGTCTTAAATATAGCTACTACTGCACACTTTCGGTTTCCATTTATATGGAATTTTTTTCCACTTCTTCACTTTCAAACTATTTGTGTCTTTTCAGATTATGTGAGTTTCTTACAGGCAGCATGTAGTTGGGTCTTGTTTTTTAATCCATTCAGCCCATCTGTATCTTTGAATTGGAGAATTTAAACTATTTACATTATTATTGATAAATGAGGCTTTACTCCTTCCATTTTATTGTTTTCTAATTATTTTATAAGCCATTTGTTCCTTTATTTCTCTTTTATTTTTTTCTTTTATGTTTGGTGGTTTTTTGTAACCTTTGACTTCTTTCCCTTTTTCTTTTCATATCTGCTTTACAACTGAGTTTTATACTTTGATATATTTATATGATGGTAGATGTAGTTCTGTTTTCAGATGTAGGATTCCCTTGAGCATTTCTTGTATATCTTCTCTAATGGTGATGAATTCCCCCATTTTTTGCTTGTATGGAAAATATTTTTCCTTCATTTTTGAAGATTAACTTTGCTAGCAGGGTTTTTTTTTTTTTTTCCCAGCAATTTGAATTTTTCATCTCATTCGTTTTTAGACTTGTAAGGTTTCTGCTGAGAAATTCACTGTATGTCACTTAATGAATTTTTCCTGCTGTTTTTATAATTCCTTCTTTGTCTTTGATTTTTGATAGTTTGACTATATTGTGCCTTAGAAAAGACATTTTGGGGTTTAATCTATTTGGCAATCTTTGCGTTTCCTTTGTGTGGCTATCTATATCTGTTGCCAGACTTGGAAAATTTTTAGCTATTATGTCTTTTAAAAGACTTTCTATTTCTTTGCTCACCTTTCCTCTTTCAGTAATTCCCAAAATTTGAATATTTGGTTGCTTTATGGTATCTCATATAAGATGTAGGCTTTTTTTTTTTTCTTTTTTGGTCTGACTGAATTATTTCAAAAGACTTGTCTTCAAGTTCAGAAATTCTTCTGTCTTCTTGATTTAGTTAGTTTGAAGCTCTTCATTGTATTTGTTAAATTTTATTCATTAAATTCTTTAGTTCTAGGGTTTCTGTTTGGTTTTTTTTTATGATGTCTCCTTAGGGGACTTCTCATTCAGATTGTGAATTGTTTGCCTTATTTTTTTGTATTGTTCATATTTTTTTTCTTGTATTTCATTAGGTTTCCTTAATATCATTGTTTTTTTCCCATGCATTTCATATATTTTGTTTTCATTGGCATCTATTGCTAGAGAATTATTGTGATTTTTTTGGAGATGTCATATTTCCTTGCTTTTTCATGTTTCATGTGTGTTTATGTTGATATCTGTGGATTTGGTCTAACAGTCACTTCTTCCAATTTTGTGGACTGGCTTTTGTGGTGGAGACTTTTTCCTATAACTGTATCTATTGTGTTGGTTGGGTAGTGTGCTTCAATTATGGGTGGCTGCAGTATTGTAGTCTCTCTATGATTTCTTCAACTGTAATCTGTATCAGTAGTGTCTGTGACTTCCTCCTTGCCTTAGGTTGCAGTTGCTAGTGGAGTTCCTTGAGCCTGTGCTGGGGACAGGAATGCTAATTAGGCTGGTCCTCATTGTTGGCAGCAGTGGGCCAGGTGTGCTAGTAGTAATATGCAAGGCCCCCAGACAGCATGTGTAGACAGCAATCCCCAGACCCCTTCATGGTGTACTTGGGCACTAGCAGGGGTAGCCATGCGGAACTATCTTCAGGACCCTGAATGGGGTATGAATGTCTGCTGCAGATGGCAGGCAGGGTTAATCCACAGGTGTCTGGATGGTGCATTCATTTGCCAGTGGTAGTGGCAGTGAGGAGGGGCCCCAGAATGGTATCTGGACAGACCAGTCCCCAGACCCATTAAAGTTTCATGTAGCTACATGGTGCCCCCAACACTGGAGGGGGCAAGTTTACTGTCAGTGCCCGTGGCCCCAGGCTGGAAACTCATGTTCTGGGGAGTATAGCTTCCCTGGTATATTGCATTGCTCATTGCCTGGATAGGAAACACAGTGTGGGCTAGAGTGCTGGGGACCTGGCTGCACTGCTGAGTACCTCTGGCATTGTGACACTGCAGCCCTGTGGGTAGATGTTAGGGGATGTCAGCCTCCAAAGTGCTAGCATTGCAGTTGTTAGTGAGCACACTGGTCCAGGAAATTTGTTGAAGTAATGTTCACTGAGGCATATTTGGATCAATAATCTTTCCACAACAAAGGCTCTAGGCACAGATGGCTTTACTGGTAGATTCTATCCAACAGTTAAGGAAGAGCTGCTCCTTTGTTCCAGAGACTAGAGAGTCTGAAGGCTTCAACTTGTATGAGTCTGGTGTAACCTAGACACAAAAATCTGACAAAGACAATACTTAGAAAGGAAAATTATAAGCCAGTCTCTTACATGAACATAGACACAAAGTTTCTGAAAAAAATATTGATCCACTGCCTAGCAACATATGTGTGAAAGATAATATAGCATGACTAAATTGGTTTAATCTAAATGAAAGTTGGCTGAACATTGTAAAAGTCAACCTATGTTAATTCATCACATTAAAAGATCAAAGGAGAAACAAGTGATTATCTCAGTGGCTGTTGGTAATGCGTTTGGTAAAATTCCACATTCAGAAATTCAGTGATAATTCCTCTAAGCAAACTAGGAATAGTAGAGAATTTAATCAGTCTGAAAAAGAACATGTACAAAAAGCAAAGGATGAAATCATATTCTATGGGGATATGGTGAAAGCTATCTCAGAGTGGAAATGAGACCATTACTCCTGAACATTGTACTTAGGTCCTACTCAAAGAAAAGAAAGTAGGAAATGAAATAAAGTTATTATTTAAAGATTCTAATTTAATATGCAGAAAAAGTTTAAATCCAGAGATAAATGATTCAAATCATTAAGAGATATAGCAAGATTTCTGTATATAAAATCAATTTTTATTCTATATATCCTAGTAACAAATAGAAATTAAATTTAAAAATACATCAGTTAAGGTGCGAAGCTCAGGAGTGTACATCAGAGAAAGCCAAAAGCCAGGTGGAATTGTTCCTGAATGAAGTTTTAATCTTGTTTTCAATTATATTAAAAATGAGAAACTACATCAGAATTAAGATGCTCTGGCTTCAAGGAAATAGCATACAACTTGCCAAATCTTCCTTTGGACTCTTGTGAAATCTCTTTCCCTCTAAGACAACTGTGTATATGCTTACCTTACTCATAAAAGATCCATGCCCCCTTTGTGAGGAAGCCAGGAAGTATTCCAGCTTTATAAAAGCAGGTTTATTTTACAGGAGGTGGACATCACACTTCCAGAAAACTCTGCTTTCTCTGAAAGGTATAAATTTTACATTCTTGTTTTTCATTTGAATGGCCAGTTTCTGGTGATGTGTTAAGTAAACAGTTCAAATCTTGAAAAATAGCTCCTGAAACTTGACCCATAAAGTGCTGAAGGCTGACTAATGCCCTCATGATTTTCAACCCTCTGTTTACATAAAGTATCTTTCTGAAGTAATGTCTTTGGATTCATAGAGCCCTATGGATATTCTGAACTCAGTACTGCCAAATGTTGAAGCTCCTCTGTTGATTGCAGCAACTGTTTATTTATTGGAATTTTATGAAATAAGAGGAGTATACTAGCAGGGAGAGAGATGATAGAGGGAGGGAGAAGTCCACTTGTCTTAACTATCCCTTTTGTGTTAATGTTGAAGCACTTCATATTCACTGGTACAGTTTAAAGGAAGAAGGCTCTGGATTCCTACTGCTGCCTTGGAGGACATAACTTTTTAATGAAAGAATAAATGTTGGGGGGAGAGGCAAAATGACCGACTGGAAGGAGCTTCCTACAGAGGCTCCTGTCCAAAAGGAAAGATAACCTCCAGAAACTGCCCAATTGAGCTGAAGACTGGGAGCCCAGCTGAGAGAGAAGTGATAACTGCAGGTCACCTCTGCTGAGGCAAGCTGCGACTCCAAGAAACCAAGCTTCAGGCAGAAAAACAACTAAAGTTTTCCACCATTCTGAACGTCCAGGACATTCTTCACCCTTACCTGTCCCACCAGAAGCCTGACCTCTGCTGAAACTGGGGGAGGAGGACTCAAGCAGCACGCACCCTCCCCATCTGCTGGACCAGGCAGCCCGCCAGGTAAGAGTCTCCTGGGCCCCACAGGGCTCCCGCAGTCCCCAGGCCAGGGACTCCGCCAGGACCCCAATGCAGACCCGATTGGCACCCTGCCAGGTCTTGGGCCTCCGCCAGCAGCAGCCAGGAACTCCGCCTGGACTCCGTGGGGCACTAATCTGTGCCCTGCCTGGCTTCAGCCCACAGTGGCCAGAAACTCTGCCAGGACAGCCCCTCCCCCCAATCCGTGCCCTAGGCCCACCACCCACAGCAGGCCATGAAGTACGCAGGGACCCCCACATGGCCCAAATTGGGTCCCCCCCGCTTTGGCCCACTGCCAGCTGCGGCCAGGAACTCTGCTGGGACTCCTGCACAGCTCCGATCTGTGCCCTGCTGGGCCTTGGCACGCGACCTGCTAGAGCCAGGGACTCTGCCGGGACACCCAGTCCTGATTGGCGGCCTGCTTGGCCTTCCCCACCTTGGCCAGGGACCCGGCCAGAACCCCTGCATGGCTCTGATCCACACCCGCTGGGACTCGGCCCTCTGCTCACAGCAGCCAGGGACTCCGCCAGGCCTCAGCTCATTGCCTGCCATGGCAGCGACTCCGCCCAGAACCCTGTGCTGCTCCATGCCAGACTCCCCCCCCCCCCGCTGGGCCTCTGCCTGCTGTCCATACCGGCCAGGGACTCCACTAGGAACCTGCCAGGCCTCCACGCTACCTGCCTGGGCCAGGAACTCCGGGAGCCGCACAACCCGCAACCTCCCCACCCTCTCTGCCTCCAAAACGACTCCGCCCCTCTTACCAGGGACTCAGGAGGTGGCACCACCAATTCCCTCCCTCTGGAGTCCTCCTCCCAGCCAGAGACTGCTGGAGGAACGGGCTCCCTTTGCAAAGGCCACCTGGTGCCAGGCACTCCTAGAACCGCGTGTATTCTCCCACACCCTGCTGCTTGATCTGGGAGTACCACACTCCAGAGCTGCTCCCACAGACAAAACTCCCTTGCTGGGGCAGTCCCAGAGGAGCTACACAGGGTCATTCCTTACAAAGATCCAGCAACAACAGAGTGATCCTGCCAGGGTTTGATCTGGGAGAGACACCTCCCCAACTCTGAGGATGGTTATAGGCAACAGTGAAAAACAATCATGAGGCAGAATCAACAGAAAAACTCAGGCAATATAAATAATCAGATTAGATCAACTCCCCCAAGGAACGACAAGGTAGATACAGCACAAGATCCCTTGCATAAGCAAATGGTTGAGATGTCAGAAATTGAATTCAGAATCTGGATAGCAAATAAGATCAGTGGAATGGAGGAAAAGATGAAATTAGAATTTCAAGCAGTAATCCAAAAGATGACCCAAAAGATGTCTCAAGAATTGAATGAATTCAAAGACAAAATGACCAAAGATTCTGATACATTGAGACAAGAAGTTGCTGCCCTTAAAGTTGTGAGAAATACAGTAGAATCCCTCAGTAACAGAATGGATCAAGCAGATGAAAGGATTTCTGACATGGAAGACAAAGCTTTCTAATGCTCCCAAACTTCCAAAGAGGAAGAGAAATGGAAGGCAAAAATGGATCATTCTTTCAGACAGCTCTAGGATAACTCGAAGAAAACCAATATTCTCCTTATAGGGATACTTGAACACGATGAAGTGGCGTCACAAGGCACAGAGTCTCTTCTTTATGAGATTATGAAAGAACTTTCCAGACATGCCAAGAGACTCTGAAATTCAGATAGCAGACAGTTTCAGAACCCCTGCCTGACTCAACCCAAATAAGACATCCCCCAGGCACATCATAATTAACTTCATTAAAGTTAATATGAAGGAGAAAATTCCGAAAGCTGACAGACGTAACAAATCCATTACCTACAAGGGGAAGAATATTAGAATAACTTCAGATTTCTCTGACCAAACCTTTCAAGCTAGAAGAGAATGGTCATCGACTTTTAATATTCTAAAACAAAATAACTTTCAACCCAGGATAACTTGTACCCAGCTAAACTGAGTTTCATTTATGATGGAGAAATTAAATACTTTAATGACATCCACATGTTGAAGAAATTTGCTATAACTAAACCAGCTCTCCAGGATATTCTCAGACCTATCCAGCATAATGACCAGTGTAATCCTCCACCACAAAAGTAAACTCACCCGGAAACTTTTTATCAAATCTCAACTTCCACAGTGATGAAAGGAATAAAAATTTCCAGTGGACCTTCTAAAGATTAATCAATATTTTCCATTAATGTGAATGGTTTAAATTGTCCTCTAAAGAGGCATAGGTTGGCTGACTGGATACAAAAACTCAGGCTAGATATCTGCTGCATACAAGAATCTCATCTTACCTTAAAAGATAAATTTAGACTCAAGGTGAAGGGATGGTCATCTATATTCCAGGCAAATGGAAAACAGAAAAGCAGGTGTTGCAGTCTTATTTGCAGATACAATAGGCTTTAAACCAACCAAAGTAAGGAAGGATAAAGACGGACATTTCACATTTGTTAAAGGTACTACTCAATACGATGAGATTTCAATTATTAATATGTATGCACCCAACCAGAATTCACCTCAGTTTACAAGAAAAACTCTAATAGACAAGAGTAACTTGATTTCCTCCAGCTCCATATTAGTTGGTGATTTTAATACTCCTTTAGCAGTGTTGGATAGATCCTCCAAAAAGAAGCCAAGTTAAGAAATTTTAGATTTAAACTTAACCATTCAACAACTGGATTTAACAGACATCTACAGAACATTTCATCCTAATAAAATTAGATGAAATTCAATTCATTCTTCTCATCACCCCATGGAACATACCCCAAAATCGATCACATCTTAGGTCACAAGTCTAACCTCAGCAAATGTAAAAGAATAGAAATTATGCCTTGCATCTTCTCTAACCATCATGTAATAAAAGTTGAACTCAATAATAACAGGAATCTGCATACTCGTACAAAAACATGGAAGCTAAATAACCTTATGCTGAAGGATAGATGGGTCATAGATGAGATTAAGAAGTAAATTACTAAATTTTTGGAACAAAATGACAATGAAGACACGAATTATCAGAACTTCTGGGATACCGCAAAGGCAGTCCTAAGAGGGAAATTTATAGCACTGCAAGACTTCGTCAAGAAAATGGAAAGAGAGGAAATTAACAACTTAATGGGACATCTTAAGCAACTGGAGAAGGAAGAACATCCCAACCCCAAACTGAGCAGAAGAAAAGAAATAACCAAAATTAGAGCAGAATTAAATGAAATTGAAAACAAAAGAATTATACAACAAATCAATAAATCAAAAAGTTGGTTTTTTGAAAAGGTCAATAAAATAGATAAACCTTTGGCTAA
>CAUYRH010084955.1:0-38988 GCA_963574655.1 Perodicticus potto
TCTCAATTTAACATTCTTAATGTATTTCCCATTCACTTGAATCATGAAAATATAGCTTAAAATGAAAAAAACGAATAGAAAGAAAGTTAAGGAAATGGGATAGAAAAAATGAGACCCGATTTCTGAGTCCTAGAAGAGACAGTTGACACTCAAAGAGGGCAAGTGAATTTAGGTAGTCTTCCTAATTCACTGTGAGCTAGCTAAACCTATATACCGTGTAGAAAGAGTTAAAAGTTTTGTCTTTGCAGGTGACATCTTACTTTGCAAAATATCAAATTAATGCTCTTGACAGTAAACTCTCACATATTCAATTCTTAATGTTCCTGTGGCTAACCAACTGATATCACCTTGCTCCTTAGGACCTCTGCTTACTCTGATTATATTTTTAATGTTTGATGTACTCTTGTTTCTGCATCCTTTCTACAATTTCACCTCTCAATTGTGTGTTAATTTATTTTCTACAAGGCAACCTAACTTACTGTCCCTCTTAATGTCACCATATAACATGAAAAATGGGACAGCATGTGTGAGTGTTTATTTTGTCTTGTTTCTTAGCCTTGAGACAATTAAGTTCATTTGTTTCCTTCAAGGCCATCATATGTGTTAGTTTAGTTATCTCCCTGCCCAACTCGGTGCAGAAGATTAAGCAGCCACTTTGTATTGGGTCAAAGCACTTAACTTTACTTATTTCTATTTCTATGTCAGTGGTAGTCATGACATCAGCACAATAACTAAGAGCACTTTTCAAGGTTTTTCATTTATGTTATCTCATGGGATTCTCGCTAATGCCTGGTAAGTTAAGGACTATCATTACTATTATGATTGCTATTATTATTATTATCCCAATGTTAGAGATAATTTTAAAAAGACTTAGACTGTCATTTGCAAAGACATTAAGCAAGTCAGTTGCGAACTGGAATTTAAAACTCATCGGGAAACTGCAGTGCTAAAATACTGATACAGGTCATCTGATTCTCTGTAAGGGCGTTAGGAGGGGTCAAAGCTAAGGAAAAAGCAAAAGCAAACACAGGCTCAAAGACTAGACAATTTTCCACTATCTGATCATAGTATAGATGATTCCAGCTGAACCAACTTTAAGCCATTGCTGAGAAGACTTTGATAAGGCAGGTGTCTCCCTGCTGTCTATAGTGAGATGGGTCCAGGGGAGTGTATGCTTGTTGGCATGAGAATAGAAGAGAAATAGGCCTTATGCACCAAAATGCCCTTCTACTGAGGGTGATATCATAATGTAATGGGAAAGAGTAGAAGAATGGGGTGTGTATGTGCACACACATTCACGTGTGTGTTTTCCTTGCTGACAGTGAAGCCCCACGGTAGGGGAACAAGTAGAGGCAGAGATGAAAATAATTTACTGCTATGATGCCTGACTTTGTATCCCTGCGGCACTAGCATACTTTGGGCTGCTCAGTGTAGCAGTTGGCAAAAATAGAGGGTTTGAGTTTTGTTGTGGCTTGTGATGAAGCTAGGGTTATACCCGTGTCATTAGAAAATATAATAGGGAATACTAAAAGAAAGTGCCTGTTCACACTTAAATACAGAGTAAGCATACCATATTGTAGCAACATAATCCAGTGGTTAAGTATAAGGGTTCCAACAATTAGATTGCTTGGGTTTGGACTTTATCTTTCTTCGCTTACTACTGTATGACTTGTACAAATTGTATAACCTTTCTGATTGTTGTTAGGAAAATTAATGTCTTTCTTGTTTATCAAATGTCTCATCATTTGCATTATAAGGATGATATTAGCATTTGTTTTAAAGGGCTGACTAGAGGATCCAAAGAGTTAATGCACATGGAGCATTTGCCTCTGTTCCAAGCACAGAGTGAATAATCAATCAGTGGTACCACTCACTACAATTTAATGTGGGCCATAAGTGCTTGCAAGCCAGTGTAAGGAAGTAACGTGTCTGAGGATCACTTCCTCCAGTTCCCCGACAAAAGAACGTTCTCATTCCAGGTGAAAAACCATAATGTAGAGAACTAATGCCTGTTAGGGAAGATTTGGACAGATCTTTTTGCGAAGTCACTTCTCTGAGTTGTGAGGCTTTGATTTGTTCTGGCATTTAATGGAATTATCCACTCAGTGATATTTTAAAATTTTGTTTTAGATTTATTTTCTTTTGGTTTTAGATCGTTTTGTTTAAAATCAGGTACTACATCAAAAGGATGTTTGATATATATTTCTCCCTTTGATAAGACTATGGGGGAGAGAGAAGTGATTTGGAAAAAAATTACTTTTGTGTTTTTCCTGATTTTATTTCTGCATTTATTATTTGGAGCACATAAGTATATCTAAACTAGTATTATGATCCCACATACATCATCTATCGTATCAGTTCTGTGGTTGTGGAATAAGTAGTAATTCTGGCATTGGTGCTACACACACTAATTACGTGGGTTAAAATACAATTCAGATATGGTGTTGAAATCTCTCTGCTTTAAAAGTTCCCTAATTCAGTATAATATTACAAGGAAAATAAAAACAAACACCTAAACGTTATATTAACTGACCTCCTTGAGAAAGTGGTTTATATTTTCCCCCCAAAGACCAATAATCACAGAAAAATATCTTATTCTGTTCTCATCCTGGCAAAAGTGGGCAGAGGAAAAAGTGAAAATTGACCTCTACTTACCTTCCATAGTAATACTAAATTTCTTTTAAATATTAACAAAATTATTCAATCTTTCTATGTAATCTTAAAGCAATGCTACCCAATAAAAAAATCCACCTATTAATTATCATTAATCTTATTTTCTTTTGTTTTCTTTGCCTCTGACTTAAAAAAAAAAAGATGAGGAGAGTTTCGTTAAAAAAAGAGGCTCAGGCAGATACTAATATATCACATATATCTTTTCAGTGATCATATAAATAACTAGAAGTAGGTTTATCTTTTCATAGATAAGTGACTAAAGTTATAATGAAAAAAATAACTCTAATGGCAGCCAGAAAATCACAGGCAGAAATAAAATTGTAATTCACGTTGGTGCTACTGCAGTAACCAACAATGAACAGCTGAAAGAGAATGAGCTTAAAATAGTAAATATATTAAGGATTATAAGTTTTCTCTAAAACTTAACCAATTATTTTAAGGACATTTAAAAGTATTATGTAAGGAAAAAAAAGAAAGCACCAATATTCTTTTGGAACAGAATATACCAGTTACCCTTCTATGATATCACCTTATCCACATGAAAAAGATTTGAAACATCCTGGAAAGGAGAAGAGGGGACAAAAATTTATATCAGAGGGGAATTCTAAAGAAGACTAAGACAAGGTCAGAGTCACAGCTGGAGTGAGTTTAAGTAACTTTGTCCTTTTGTTCACTCTAGTCTAGCATAAAAACAAAATGATAGATGCACAAGTTTAGCTTATCATTAAAATATTTTTCTTGCTATTCACGATGTAACTTCCATTTGTATCAACTATCAATTCTCTATAATTCATAGTGAAAGACTGGGACCCTTAAGGCAGATTGTTTCAAGATCTTTTACATTATTTTAGAAAATTTGATCTTAAAAATGACTTGCTTAGGTACCATAATATGGACTCTGTAGCAGGAGAAAGTTGAGCTGAGGTTAAAAAAATTCATGGATGATTTCACAAAGTGAAGAGGTCACCTACAGAAAACAGAGGCTATAGTGTTTTCTCAGTGTGCGCTTTTGTGAATGTGTGTGCGTACAAATAGATACAGCATTTTTTATTAAAGAAAATGCGATCTATAAATATTAGTGCCCGCTAACCAACTCCTCCAAGTTATTGTTTCAATAAATGTCAAAAATTCTGTTCCCACAACATAACTTCATCCAAACCACTGTCCTGCAAGTGTTCAAGTTATATTAGAAAATCATGAAATTGAAATTTACCTTAAATGCAGTTTCATCTTCGTTTTAGAAACACGTTCCACTAAGCTTATCTATGTTTAAAATATAATTTATTTGTCACTGTTCTACTTGTTGCCTTTATAGATGCTACAGATTGAATTGAAATTAAATTCCTCTGCTAGTCTCAAAAGGAGAAAGAAAGGAATGAAGAGAAGTAATTACAGGCACAAATCCAAAAGGTTTTTCATTCACACAGTCAAAATTGTGAACTGCAAACTTTGTTTTTAAATTGTGTGAACTTTTAAATTTGTTTTGAAGGACTTCATGAAGATGAATACCTAAAACTCCAGAGATGATATAAAAGCAAAATATTTGACTAAATATTTTGATATTTAACAAAAACATATTTATCCACATGATACTGAAGATTTTGTTTGAAATAATTTTTAATTTAGAACATTTGAAATAGTCTCCTTGGGGATTTAAATGCATAAATATGGAAGTATATAAATATTCGAATATTTATATAGAGAGTGCCAAAAAATGTATACACATTTTAAGGCAGGAGAAAAACTGTTTTGAAATTGTAATACTCAAGTCATGTTTGACTTCTGCGTTTATAAGATATACCAGATACAATATATAAGATAACAAACATTATCAGCATATACTGAGTATTAGAATTTCAATATAATTTTTTCCTTTCTTAAAATGCGTATGCTTTTTTTGGCACCCTCTTTATGTTATTGGCAACAGTCCTATAACTTAATAACCCCATAGTCACATACAATACATACATGCACTACTTTTTCAAACTTGTGAGCAATACCTGGAAACAGAAAGGCAAATCAAAATACTGTGTTGAACAATTCAGCAAAATTATTTTTGCTAATTCTATATCAATTACTTGAATGCCACCATTCCCAGTTTTCTATGTCAGTTTCCATCATAACCCATCTTTAAAAGCAAACTTAAATGAGAATTGCGACACCTCTGTAGAACAGTGCACTTTCTCTCTGAGCCTTTTAAATCTTTCCTGAAATTCAAGGGCATATTTTCTAATGGTGATGTGATGGATAATACACCTTGCATACGGAATAAGTAGAGTTCCTATAAATGAGAACATTTCTCCGCATGTGAAATTAAGCAAACTTCAAGACAACCTGGGAACACATTTAGTCTCATTTTAACTTTTATAGGTTAATGAGTTATTAAATCTCTTTGAAAACTTCTGCAAGGGCAATTAAATTTTATTTGAATTCTTTATCCTGAAAAATGAAAATGGGATTATTCAATCTCCTTTTAAGAAAAAAGACCAAAACTGAGCTCCTGATTTACCTACTTGAAGTTTCATCCTATAGTTTCTTGCCTCTGTATCTCTTAAAAACATATATTTCAACACCATCAATCACAGATAGAAGCTATGGAGGCAAATCAAACTTATTAGGCCTCAGAATAATGCTATCTAATTGTCTAGTATGTCCAACTGGCACTTTACTTTCAGGCTTTGCAATCATATTTTACTGTATGATGGATAATAATTCAGCTCAGCTGCATTTAAATTCTAAAGGTCTTCTCTATATAAAGTAGTAATATCTCCCCTTGAATAGCACATCTAATTTCCTTTCCATTTCTGAAAGTAAGAATATTAAGAACTTTGGAGGCAGCCACATAACCAGTAGAATAAGAAGATAAAGATAAAAAGACCCATATGTAGTCAAAGAATTCCTTTTCTACTTTAAAGAGAAGATATTTTCCACTGGTGTCTTCATAACAAATGAGATGCAGCATATACAAAATAAAATTTTCCCATTTGCCCGTTGTCTTCCTGCTAGTCAGCCCAACATTTGTTTTGTTTGACTGTTATCTCTAATATATTACAAATGTCTCACAATCTATCAACCAATTTTAAAGATCTGCTATCCCAATTAAGTCAATGTAATGAAATATATTCCATAGACCTCCATTATGGAGGGAATATCAGAAATTCAACTTGTTTGTAAAATAAATAAATTCTCAAATTGAGGTGATGCAAGTGGCAAACTCTTTAAGATGCATAATAGGGTAGATACTTGGAAGGAGAGCAAAGTAAGCATATTTTATACCCATTTATATACAAATATATTATCAAAGCATACAGAACAAGCTAGGTTCAGAGATGTGGCCCTCAGCCTACTCTGTGTCACAATATGGCTAGGGGCATTGCTTACATAACTGATTGTTGACAGAAGAACATCAAGTGTTTTGGCCCAATGTTGTCACAGAAACAAAAAGTGCTTAACAAAGATCCCCCAAATATACATGGATTAGAATGAAAGGAATCTCAAAGATCTTTGGGTCCGGCCCTCTCTTCTTGGTGGAACTGCACACACATTAAGCTCTCTTACACTGAGAATGTGGAATTTGAAGTCAATGGCATTAGAGAAATCCTACGATTTGGATCGAGAGCATCCGTCTAAGCCTTGTCCCATCTCATGATGAACTTCTAATGACTGTTCCTCTAAGTCCATTGCTTTGAAAAATGTCAGGACATCTCCCAGGGAACGGAACAGGCATGCGAGTGACCGTGTAAGTGTGGACATCCTTGCATGTGTGTGTGATAGTGACTGGGTAGACGTGTGCCTATGCTGTCTTACTTTCCTTGAGACCTTCAAAATATTCCATTGCAGACTTTGTAATCCTTTGAAAGGATAGCTGAAATACTTGACATTTCAAAGTTCCAGGAAGCATTCTGGAACTGCAAAACTAGCAAAACTGCAAAACAAGTGTTCACACCCATGGGAGGGCAGTGGGGGGCTAAGCTCATGCCAGCGTTCTCTCCGTCCATCCAGGACTGGCCCCTCACTGTCAATCTTCACCATGCCGCCTTCTCTGCGGCCAGGGGCAGCGGAGGGCATCTCGAGCTCTGAGAGGGGCAGATTTTTCCTTAGAAAAAACCAGGAAACCCGGATGTGCAGGGCATGGGCCGCCGCAGGGGGCTGACACTTGCGCTGTGTGGGGTAAGTGCGCCATTGGCAAACTGGCTTTCAGTTTTAGCTTCCCACAAAAGGAGCAGAAGGGGGAGCTGTCGTTATACCCAGTGCCCACAGAGCCCCCTCTCCTGGCCACTGCGCGCCAGCCACAGCTGGTGCCGAGTGTGCGAGCTAGCGTCTCTCTCTGTGCGTCTATTTGTGTAACTGTTTGCAAGTGACAGTCAATCTGTCTTGTGCGACAGAGACAGAGGCGCTGGTGGAAAGTTCCCTCTCATAACAACGCCCCCGGTGTCCTTGCTTTATCTGGGGCTCTTGCTCTGCTGTAATTGTCACCTCATCTTTTTGCTTCCTCCTGGGTGGGTGGTTTACAGTTCCCTGTGAGTGAGACACGCGCGTCTACTGGAGTTCTCCGTGACCTTCTTTGAAGGAAGAAAGCGGTTGAGGGGAAAGGAGGACCTGCAAAAGGAATAAATTCCCCTCCAAGCTGTAAAGTGTAGTAGTCAAGCGCCCAGGACCCAGACTCTGGGGGCTGCTCGCGCTTACTCTGTGCCTTGGGCAAATCGCTAATCGTCCGCTGCCTTAATTGCTTCGTGCCCAGAATGGGAAAGCAACAGCGCTTGGCTTGCAGAGTTTAGTGAAGACTAAACGAATGGACATGTAAAAAGCTTAGAATTGTACCTGTCACTTAATAGCTGCTAGGTGTTGGCTGCTATTGACATTTTCATCAGTTGCATCACTGTGGTAGACGGAAGGACCATTCCTGCCACTGTCCCACCGGAAACGCACTAAGTCTTGATGCGTGCCCACGTCCCAAAGCAGAGGTGAGCCAGAACCCTAACCCGCCCACTCGGCGCAGTGCGGGACCAGCAGACACCCAGACACCCCGCCCGCGCAGACCCGGCTGCGGGGAACCCCTCCCCACCGCCTGCGCGCCACACCTGGGGCCGCTCTCCCTATGTTGCCGGCAGCAAAAGCCAACAGCGAGCGCAAGAGCGCTGGTCCCTACCGCACCTAGCTGGGCAGAGTGTTAGGGGCTGGATGGAGGGAGTTCCTACCTGCCCCAGGTTTTTTCCCTTCTTACTGCCGCTGAAAGCCAGTCCTTGGTATACGCCCGCAGATCGATTGGCGGCCTGGGCAGACATTTCCCCGCCCAGAGAGGACTTGATGGAGTTGAGTTTGGCCCGCGAGCTGCCGATCTGCGCGCTCTCCACCATCAGCACCGCGGCCAGTAGGAGTAGGCAGCAGGACGAATCTTTGCCCCGCATCCACGCGGCCATCTCCCTGCGAGGAGTCCCCGGGGTGGCAAGGCACGGAGGGGTGCGAATGCAAGGGGAGGGAGGACGCCAACACAGGGCCCCTCACTCTGGGCGCGTGGGCACGCAGACTCTGTTCCCCCAACCCTTCCTGGTTCTGAGACCCGGAGCGAGTGAACTCAGTCTTACGCTTCAGGCCAAAAGCTTGAGCGACCCAAGTGAGACCCGCTTCTCCACCAGGGCAGGAAGTTCTGCAATAACTGGGAGCAATCAAAGGCGAGGAGCCTGCTCGCCAGGAGGCGTGACCCAAGGTGCAAGAAGACCCAACCCCGCGGACCGCACCGCTTCGGTTCCTCCTAGCCGGGCTCTTGAGCAGTCCCGCCGAGATCTCCGGGGTTCAGTCCTTCTCTTAATGGGTTGGGAAGTTCGCACCCGTTTCTTCTCTTCGGGACTCGGTTGCTTTTCTCACCTCTCTTTCTCTACCCTCTATGATACGATCCTACCATTGCAGGACACCAAGCGCTCCTTTTCGAGGTTAGCAGGAGGTAGAACGGGGGACCAAGAGCTGCCTCTGGATGGAACTCTTGAGATCTGAGGCGAGCCAAGGTCCCCCACGCTTGCAATCACAGTTGCCCCAAAGCGTCACACGGGACAGCCAACCGCTGCCAGCGACGCAGGGATGCCCGGGGAGCGACTTGCGCTGCGCGCGAGCTCCCGCTCTCTTTCTGCTCTCTCCCCCGCCCTCTTGGCTTTTTATAGCTTCCCACAGTGGGTTTTTTTCCCTCCGCCCCAATTCGAGAGTGACAAAGAGTGAAAACGCTTCTCTCACCCCCACGTCCCGGCCCCCTCCTCTCTTTCTCCTGCAGCTGCTCCTTCTCCGGCTCCCCCCCTTGCGTCTCCGTCTCCTCGCCCTCCCCCTCCTCCTGTACCCCCCAAGACATGGAAAAGTGAGATTCACCCCCAGAGGAACACCGGGGCTCCTAATTCCTGGCAGCAACTCCAGAGGATGAAGGGACCTTTCGAAATAGGCGGGGAGGGGGGCAAACGTGGAAGGGGGGAGGCAAGGTGGCCGCCACCCCCTCCGCAGCCCCGACTGCGCTGGGAGAGCTGCAGTAGCCGCTCTCCGAGGCTGAGAGACGGGAGCATCTGCGTTAGTACTGTGTTCTGTGGGAGCCCATACTTGGGGTGAACGCAGTGTGCCCAGCAGGCGTCACGTAGGTGCGCCAGGGGGTGCCCAATGGATGGGGATGGAGGCTTTGGAAGTAGAGAAGAGGACCAAAGAAGGGGAATATAAGCCTCTGCTCCCGGACGCCTTGGGTCTTTTTAGTCTCTTCCTCCGCTCCAGCCCCATCACCCACAGAGCGTGTGTCCATGGCTCTGAGGGGTTAAAAGGAAGGGGGATACCCCCGGGTATGTGTGCTTCAGGGCTGGACCTCACCGCTGGAGCGAGCGTCTTTACAGTGCCACGCAACTGCCTTCTTTGCAGACAGGAGGTCCCGGACTGGAATGAATGGGGGCAGAGAGCCTGTGAGGTACTGCCTCCCTGGGCTTCCTGCTTCCTAGCCCCTGGATATTACAAGGGAAGTCTGTCCTGTTTGCTGCCGGAGGCTTCTGCGAAGGTCACAGCCGCTGACTCCGGGAGGGACTGGGACGCGCGGGCGCTTGGGGGCGCCAGTGGCAGCGGCTTGGCGAAGCGGGGAGGCGCTTCAAGACTCAGGCTGTCCGCGCCAGCGCCCGCGTTGGTTTTGGTGGGGTTTGACCGCCCAGCGCTGACTTTCAAAGGAGCTGCTCAAAGTTGTTGCACTTCTCCCTCTCGGGCACTAGCGTCCCACAGCAGGGACATAGAAGCATTGAGCTACAACTTAGAGTTAGACAGTGACGACCAGCAGCGAGAGGATACTACCAGTGCTGTCCTTAGAAACTGTGGACCTACGATCCTCATATTTCACACCCGGTCCTGGCAAACAAGAGCACATCTGGGAGCACAGGTTTAACTCGGCGCTAAGTGAGAACCTTACTGACTCCTTTATTTTCCTTCA
The DNA here is from genome assembly GCA_963574655.1 of Perodicticus potto. NCBI lineage: Eukaryota > Metazoa > Chordata > Mammalia > Primates > Lorisidae > Perodicticus > Perodicticus potto. The sequence goes on from CAUYRH010084955.1 coordinate 10,109, forward strand.
GACAACGCCAAGTTCTGCAGCGTGTCTTTGGAGCTGGTGCCTCCAAGACAGCTACAGTTTTATAGATTTCTCTGTCCTGATCTGTCAGTCTGTCGGGCTTGAAATTCCTCCTTTTCACTAAGTTGTTTTTAAGACACAACCACACAGGGATTAAAACTTGAGAAACTCTCTGGTGTGTTTCATCGTTGGATTTCTTTGTGCTTCCTTAGGGTAGAGCTTTTCACTTTTGTTTTTTTTTCCTAAATAAGGTCTCACAATAATGCCCAGGCTGGTCTCCAGCCCTTGGCTTCAAGCCCCGCTCTGGTGTCCCCCAACCAAAGTATGGAATTAAAGGTGTGAGCCACCACAATTGACCAGAGGTTTTCACATTTTAATGGGCTTTTTCCCCCCCACTTAAAAAATATATGCTAAAGAATAACAACATAGATAACCCTTAAGGGTATCATGCCGAGTGAAATAATCATAGAAAGTCAAATACTACATGATTCTGCTTATATGAAGCATTTATAATAAAAAGGTCAAATGTATAGACTCAAAGAATGGAATGGTGGTGACCAGGGGCTGGAAGGGAGAATGAGGAGTTAGTACATTAATAGGCATAAAGTTTTTAGTTAAGCAAGATTAATAAACTCTAGCTTTTCTGTACAACATTGTATTTAGAGTCAATAATAATATATTACACAATTTATTAGTAGGGTAGAGCTCATTTAAGTGTTCTTACCACAATGAAGATACATGAGTATATACATAAAGTCATATGTACATACATATATATACATTATGTCTACATATGTATCATACACATATAAATGTATACATATGTGAAGTTTATACACACACATACATATATGTGCCTGGTGATGTAAGTTTGTAAGGTTAAGTGAGTCATATTTGACACTAATGGAAGGCAAGGGAACTAACTTGTACTCTATAAAATGTTATACTTGGGATTCTGACTGTAGGCTTAACAAAAGGATGTATCTTTTGCCTTAATTCCGATTTGCCAATCAGAAAGAAAGTTAAATTAGGAATCTACTGGCTCATATGTGTGTGTGTGTGTGTGTGTGTGTGTGTGTGTGTGTGTATATATATATATATTTTTTTTTAAGAGACAAAGTCTTACTTTGTTGCCCTTGGTAAAGTGCTGCAGTGTCACAGCTCACAACAACCTCCAACTTTTGGGCTTAGGTGATCCTCCCGACTGGCTGGGACCACAGGTGCCCGCCACAATGCCTGGCTATTTTTTTGTTGCAGTTTGGCCGGGGCCGGGTTTGAACCCACCACCCTCGGTATATGGGACCAGCGCCCTACTCGCTGAGCCACAGGCGCTGCCCAGTTCATATGTTTTCGAAGAGCACTTTAGAACAAGAGGAAAAGACAAAGTATTGCTAAATATGTGAGCAAAAGAAAAATTACTCTCCATTCACATGGAAGGATATGGACTTTTCCCATATGTCAAAAGAACCAACTCAAATGAACCAAGAGAAAATTTGCATTGCTTATTTCTGTCTCTTTCTTCTTTATTTCCCTCTGATCAAAATAATATCCCACATCCCCAGGTGGAACATTACTCATGTATGCTACTAAAAAGTAACATCAAGCACAGAACATTTACTCTCAGCTCTAAGTAACCACCATAAAGAGATTATTTCAGAGGCTCACACAATGCCCCACACGCTCCCAAAGCAAACTTTTCCAGATATGTATAGTTAAAATCAAAGTTCACATAAAACTTACTTGTACAAACATTCTCCCGTAAAAAACAAAACCACACATATGGAATCAAATGCTAAAACACACACAACTATACTTTAGGCTAAAAAGGAGGTAAAAAGTCATTTCATTCATGACCCAAATGCTTTCTGTAAAATTGTTTGACAGACAGAAAGAGAGACAGATATCTCACATGCAGACAAGTAGATAGGCATACACAAAATCAACTCTCTGCAAATAAACATTATCCTTTGGATTACTGTCATAATCCTACATGTGTTTCTGCCATGTGTGTTTTCCTAAGTATAAAGACGCAAGCTTCATATTTTACTTATTAAAATAAATTTTTATGCCATTTGTAATAATATGATTAGAGAGCAAATATATAAAATCAAGACTGTACAGAGGTTAGGGATAGGGCCCTTTTGCTCAGAAGAAAATGCCCCTCGAAGACTTTTTCCTTTGGCCACATATTCCCTCTTCTCTTTGCTCCTCTAGCTCTGGGATCATTTTGGTTTCATAGAAAAGCCAAGACTTTCTCAATAGTTGTTTCTGGATTCTGGTTTCCTTCTGAATATTTAACCTTGAAGGTTAATTTAAGTGTACAATTTGTCACCTTATTCCTGTTTCCTGCAACTTATATTTTTCATCCTATATCTCTCTCCCGGCATTAGTGGATGCTTCCTACGATAGTTTATTCAGCAGGTGTTCAGGCATCCATTGCACATTTATTAAATGTAGGTTCTTGAGGTGTGTGAGCAAGGGTCTTAGCCCTAAAGAGGCTGGTAGCCCACTGTCAAGCCCTTGACTCTCTGAAATCCACCTCTAGCTTCTCTGAGGAGCTGCTGTTCTGAGCCTCCCTCTGCTTTCAGCCACTGCTGAATTCTGTGGGTCTCAGAGTTTAGTCTCTCACAGGACATCTGCAGCTTCCAAGCTGGCTCGAATTCATGTATCTTTGGGAGTATCTTAGAGATTTTCCTTTCCCCAGAATTTACATGGAGATTTTAATAATAGTGTACATAAAGACAATACTCCTACGTTAGTGAGTAAGCCCAAAGAAATGATCCTAGTGATGGTGACTTTAGGTCAGTAAGAACAGAATTATTTTATTATGGTAAACTTGAGAAGAGAGATTACTTTCTAGCAGGTCTCATAGGACCCCAAATCATCTTGCACACACAGAATAGCCACAAAAGATCTTCATACCATGGTTGAATCTTGATGGATGTTAAGAATCTAGAAAATAAGGTTATGGCTTTCCCCTCTGTCCTCGTTCTCATTCTGTCTTCCGGTGGTGCTCACACTTTGGATCTTATCACATAAGGTTTTATGTTTCTCACTCTGCCTATAGAATAACCATATCATGTGCTGCTGTCAACTACCTTTTAAATAACTTGTTAACAAATGTAAGATAGCACTGGTATTATGAAAATCCTTTCTGTTTTCTTGATGGGAACAATTTCCATACCAGATATGAAAAACAACATCTCCTATTTGATCCCTGCATTCGTTTCTGTTGTTAACTGTATCCTGATGAGCTCTCATAGACAACTGGACTAGCTAATGAGAAAATACCTCAGCACTTACATTTGAGTCCCTGGCTGTGCTTGACACAAACATGTGCACGTGAAATGGTTTAGGGAATTTCACAGGACATCAATGAGGAACATAAGAAGTTCTAAGTCAATGGCTTATCCTCTGAACCTTGACAGATCATATTCTCAATACTTTACCTGTCACTTAAATGAAAGAGGATTAGTGAAACAATCTTCCCCCAGAACATGAACCCAAACAATAAAAATAAAATTCAAATAACATACTCTAAAACTCAGGCAGATAAACTTCTATTGATTCTTATGTTTGTAGGTGGAGTTGGAATTAGAAACAATCACCAAATGGTTAATACCCAAACTTTCCCTTTATGCCACCCAACTTCCAATGGTTCCATACACTGAATATCCTTCTTGGTATTTTCCCTTTGTTAAGTCTGGCAGGCTGTTCCAAGATTGATCTTTGGTAACAGTACTAAAGTAACAAGTAATACATGGAAACCAAAGAGAAATATGTTTAATTCTTGAGTGAAGTTTAATTACGAGAAATCTCATCTCGATGAGCAATAAAATAACCTTTAGATAATCTGGACCCAGGGTTTCCAGACCCTGTTCTTTAGATCTCTAAGATTCTGTAGAGGTCTCATATGGATGTTGAGAGCAAGAGTATTTTTGATAAGACCTCTGAGGAAAGGGATCCAGCAACATTAATTTTTTTTCACCTGTTTTTGTTATTGTTTGTGGATTGTGTTCTTTGGCTGATTGGTTTTAAGTAGCTGTTAGCTGCTCAGATTTAGAAACCACAGTGAGTCGGAAAAAATGTTCCCTGAGCCTTTAAACTGCCAACAACGGGATAGATTGCTTTCTACCCTATTATTACTACAGATTTATTATAGATTACTTCTTTTTTTTTTATTGTCTTTATTATTAAATCATAGCTGTGTACAGTAGTGCAATCAAGGGGTACCATGTGCTGGTTTCATATACAATCTTAACTATTTTCATCAAACTGATTAACATAGCCTTCCTGGCATTTTCTCAGTTATTATATGAAGCCATTTGTATTCTGCATTTAGTAAGGTTCGCCTGTACCCTTCTAAGATGCGCTGTAGGTGTGGCCCCACCAATTACCCTCTGCCCCCCACTCTTGCCCCTTTCCCCATGATTACTTCTAATATGAACTTTACTCAAAAGGAGAAACTATTGAAAATATGGTAGTTTCTTCAGTCAGAAATGATTTGGTCAGTTGAAGTAGGGAATATTAAAAAATGGAAGAGTAGGGCCGCTAGTCAAGTCATGGTACAATGTATTTATTCCTGGTCGTTTACCTGAACCTAACTATACTCATACTATACATAAAAGACATTGTGATACAGATTAAAAAATAATGGGAAAACATGCAAAACAGAAGGAAAGAGCTTCCCACATGACAATTCAACATCTATTTGAAGCATAAACTTAGTTTTGTAACAAAAAATAGAAAATGTGTTTATATTTAGGAGATTAATTTGTAGTAGATATTAATTTGATACTCTAGGAATAAGTTATCATACCTGTGTTCAAAAATAATTTGTGTTAAAAGAAAGTCAAGAAACTAAACTCCAATCAGCTTTAGGAATTTTAATTATGCAATAATTAAAGAGAATAGTACTCAAATTTACTGAATGCTTTTTATGTATTAGGTTTGTTGAACACAAGTGTTTACCTCTTATTTATCTCCACAGTTCACATACTTAAAACAATGGATGTACAATCCACTATTAAAATAATACTGAGCAAAGAGCAGCTTGCACATGGCAGGTCCTCGTTTGTAGTTAGAAGCTCCCAGTTATGCCAATAATGTGCAGGGCACAAAAGACAAGGGAAATACATCTGTAAAGTCAGAGGTGGCTTTGCATGCTTGCAGCAGGGCCCAACACCAATTTCTCTGAAGGTACCAAGATAAGCACTTATTAAAGGGCTACAGATAACATCAAAACTATAGGCTCATGAGTACATGTATTGCACTTTTGCCTAATGTAAAACTCTTGGGACTAAATGATCATGGCAGAAAACTTAAAATAGCCTTCTGCTATAAGGCCATATATTAGATTTCTAGGTCTGCCATAACAAAATCTTACAGACTTTGTTGCTTAAACAACAGAAATTTATTTCCTCACTATTCTAGAGAGTAGGCGTCCAAGAGCAAGGCATCAGTAGATTCAGTTTCTTCTGAGGCCTCTCTTTTTGTCTTGCTGAAGACCACCTCTCACTGTTGTCTCTTGGTTTGTATTCAAATCCTCTTCTTATCAGAAAACCAGTCATATTGGGTTAGGGTGTACCCTAAAGATCTTATTTTAACTTAGTACCTCTTTAAAAACCTTATCTCCTGCCATGGTAAGTTCCGAGGTACTAGGAGTTAGAGTTTCAACATATGAATTTGGCAGAGGTGCAGGGGGCATAATTCGGCTCTTAATAGAAGGATTTACAGACGTAGCACATAAAACATTTAGGAAAAATGTAACATTTCTATACAAAAAGCATAGCAGTCTCTCAGAATTTCTAAACTTTATGGGTGAATACTGTTAGATGTTCACTTGAGAAAGTTATTTAAATCTTCCCTCTCATCATTACTTCTGAGTCTATGTTAACAATAGTGATTTTTCTCACCTTCCCTTTATGGCTGAACTTGAACCTAACCAATGGAATCTGAATGTGATTGACAAGATTCCACTAGGGCCCTGAAAAAGAAAACAAAAAATACAAGTAATTTTCCCAGAAGATAAGGTACATTTTTATAAAGCTACCTAGTTAATGAAAGATGGAAGCAATAAAACACATACTCTTAAGTCCATGACAGAAAAATAAAATTATTGCAGATCAAAGAAAAAGGAAGTGACAGTCAAAAATAAAGTGATCTAGCAATCATCAGGTTATTCTGTTACTAACTTAATTTGTCCATAATTTCATTTGATTTGTTCAAGTTACTAAGTAAATTAATAGTCACTTGGAATCACAGTACCTTTAATTAATTCAAAGCAGTGCTAAATATGTGGAAACAGAGGGAATATCTAATTTCACTGAAACTGCTAATGAAATCATTTTTAATATGTGTGCACTCGACCGCTTAGTTTTTAAGTTATCAAGAAACCTGAGTTGAATAAACTCAAATTCAGTTTTTTATTGCTGTTCTTTCTGAGATTCATAAAATGCATTTTGGTTGTTAGTGTTGAGATTATATGGGCAGGTTTCTATATAAGAAAGATCAAATAATATCTTCTAAATCATAGCAACTGCTTATATATTATAGCTAAAGTTATGGTAGCCTTGTTCTCTCATACCAACCAATATATTTTTAAGTTTTTAATTAAATAACATTTTAAAGTTACTAATTAACAAATATTTTAATTAATAAAATTAAATTCTCAATTCTTGGTTAATTGCGTTTTAGATAATATCAAAATGCATAAGTATGTTTTTTGTTTTAAATTTTGAATATATTTCCCCCCACTGGTTAACATTAGAGCTGGCCAGCACTGGGCCAAGACCATACAAACTGATGCCCTTTTTAACATACGGCAAGATACATTTATAACTTTCTAAGTATTACACCCAAATTCCCTGAATTACTTCAGTTTTCTCCTAGGATAACTTAGGGAGGCTGTACACACAAGAAGCTCAGAGCTGCAAGTTGCAATCCAAAGTTATGTCTGATACAGTCCAAACTTTTCATTCACTTTAGCCATGTGTAAAAATTGCTTAAGACCAGACCGCTAATTGTAATAATGTGTCTGATATCTGTCACTCACTTATAAAGCACTTTTTGGAACATAGCGGATATGATCATGTTATTGTCTGCTTCAATGGCCATTTAACATTAAAATGCCTCTAAGGAAGCCATTTAAGTAATACTTCTAGATAAATCCATATATGTGGGAGATGGAAATTGCAACCCATCATGGTATCATTCTCTGACAACAAGAGTTCTTGTTAACTATTAGTAATGGTATTAAACAAATTGGTAATCATTTTTTTTGGGGGGGTAAATAGCCCAGTAGTGGGATTACTGGATCAAATGCTGGGTCTACTTTTAGTTCTTTGAGGTATCTCCACATTCCTTTCCAGAGAGTTTGCACTGGTTTGCAGTCCTACCAACACTAACAATGAGAGTTCCTTTCTCTCTACAGTCAGCATCTGCTGTTTGGGGACTTTTTGATATAAGCCATTCTCATTGGAGTTAAGTAATAGCTTATTGTGGTTTCATTTGCATTTCCCTGATGATTAGAGATATTGAGCATTGTTCATATATTAGTCTATCTTTTAAAAAGTTCTGTTCCTGCCTTTTGCCCACTTTTTAATGGGGTTGTTTGATTTTCTTACTGATTTACTTGAGTTCTTTGTAGATTCTGGTTATCTGCACACTTCACAATTGCAAAGATATGGAAACAACCCATGTGCCCATCAATACATGAGTGAGCTAATAAAACATGGTATATATATGTATACCCTGGAGTACTACTTAGTCATAAAGAATGCTGAACTTGTGGGCGGTGCCTGTGGCTCAAAGGAGTAGGGCGCTGCCCCATATACCAGAGGTAGCAGGTTCAAACTCCGCGCCGGCCAAAAACTAAAAAAAAACCCAAACCACTGTTTGTATTAACCTATATGGAACTGGAGACCATTCTTCTAAGTGAAGCATCACAAGAATGGAAAAACTAAAACTACTCTATTCACCACTAAATTGGAACTAGTCAATCAGCATTGACATGTACAATGTGGAAATTACAGTCATGGGAATTGGAAATCAAGCAGGTGGGAGGTAGGAAGAGGAGAAGGGAAATTCACTCCTAATGAGTACAATGACACTATCTAGCTAATGGGAACACTTATAAATTTGGCTCAAATGCTATAAAAACAATTTATATAACCAAAAAAATTGTACCCCTTAACATTCTGAAATTAGAAAAAGAAAATTAAAAAAAATTAACAATTTTACACAGTAATTAGTCTGAAAGACTGAGAGATTCAAGTTCATGCAGCAGAGGGCAGTAATGCACACTTATGGTAAGAAAGATGAGCTAGACATTACTACAAATTCATTTTTTTCTGGAGAAAATAGTATAAAGGACTTTCCTATAGAAACGTTATGGAATAGAAAAGAATGAATAAAATCACCTATTTCTCCCATTAAAAAGTTATAATACAACTTGAATATTAGATCGTCAAGATTTTGTGTGCACAAGGGCCATCTACCTTTGTCAGGATCCACGCAGAGGTTGTCCATGTGGCATTGTAAAAGATATTCCAAACTACTCAGAAAGAAAGGCAGGTACACAATTTTGTAAATGACCAATGAATATGTAAAATGCATCAGAAATTAACAATACCTACTTAATCTCATTTAACACTCCTTATGCTCTTTCTCTGGCTACCTGAAAATAAAATGCAACAAAATCTAAGAATTTTTTTTTTTTTTGAGACAGAGTCTCATTCTGTCATCTAGATTAGAGTGCCATGGTATCAGCAACTTACAACTCACAGCAACCTAACACTCCTGGGCTCAAGTGATCCTCTTGCTTCAGCCTCCTGAGTAACTGGGACTTCAGGAACCCACCACAATGCCTGGCTAATGTTTTCTATTTTTGGTAGAGATGAGGTCCCACTTTTGTTCTAGCTGGCCTTAATCAACTGAGCTCAAGCAGTCCACCAGCCTTAACCTCCTCCCAAAGTGCTAAGATTACAGGGGTGAGCCACCACGCTCAGCCTAAAATCTAAAATTTTAATACTTATCTTCCTTTAACTCACGTGACTGCTCACCACCCTAATAATGTCTGCAACTTTTTGTCCTGGTTCTTTCAAAAACTACTTCCACAGCTCTTTCACTCCTCACTTGCTTCATTTTGATCTTATTGAGTGTTTCACTGCTTGAGATAAACCATCAAGTAAAGGAGCCTCAATACAATAGGGAGAGGAGGGCAGGGAGAGGGGTGCTATTAAAAAAAAATCTCATAGGTAAAAATTGAAGGTAGAATTTGGGTATACATGATGGTGTAGTTTTTCTACCTCCTGCAGTGCTATACAAAACCAGATAAAGGTAGGAGCATAACAAAACCAAAATAATATGCACATGTACATAAACACATGCACATTTATAATAAAATCAGTTGAAAAGATGAGTAAGAACAATCCCCAGGGGTTACAAGGCCCATATAATATCAGTTTCTATGAAAGCAGAAATTTGAGGGGAAGCAATGGAGTTCTGCAAATAAGGAAATCCTCAAATTTCCAACAGGTCCTCACTGGAAAGAACACAGCCAATCTGAGAATAAAGAAAAACAGAATGGGATGTGTCCCATAGGATAATCAAGAACCATGGCCCTTCAGTGAGGAGAATCTACTGTGAATAGAATCCAAACTGAGCAGTTCAGGGACAGAAGTAAAAAAAGAAAAAATTCTAAATAATTAAAGGGGTGAAGAAGCAGATCTCAAAAATATAAAGTGTCACAAAATAGAAAGACAAACACTACATATACTCAATCCTAAACTGGAAATAGTTGACCAATAGTTGTACATATAAGTACATACGGAAGTAAAGCTCAACAGAAATCAAGTATACAGAGGGGGAGGGGTTGGGTAGATTCACTCCTAATGGGTACAATGCACACATTCTGGGTGAAGGACACGCTTGCAACTTTGACTTAAAATATACAAGAGTAAATTATGTTGCCAAAATATGTGTAACCCTGTAATATTCTGAAATTTACAAAAAAATCACTTCATAAAAACAATGGAAGGGGGGCTACCAAGAACAATGAAGCTAGAAGTTATTCTGGCCCAACCCTCACTCCGATGACAAAGAAAAACTTACCTGACTTAGAATTAGGAAACCAGAAAACATATTGGCCCAACCATATATAAATCTGATATGAATAAACAGAAAATAACGTGTTAAAATAGCATCAGTACAAGCAAGCCATAAAGAGATGACCAGAAAACACATATAAACAGTAACATAATATTTCAAAACATGCTCAAACAAATTAAGAAAAATACTGAAAATATAAAAGAACATCATAAATCAGAATTCTAAAAGCTCTAATCATATGTGCCATGAGAAACAAAAATATTTCAAAAGTGCTATAACAAGAAAAATTATTTTGGAAATGAAAGTTAAACTGGAAATAACACAAAAGCAACATACTATGCTTTAGGATAAATATAAGATGGAAAGGAAGAAAACTATAAAAATCAAAGAGAATTTTTAAAAAGATATTTAAAAATTTTTAAAGAATAATAAATGTAGAAGATAGGAAAAGAGGACACAACATACTTAGAATAGTTTTCCCCAAATAAGAAACAGAATAAATCAAATACTAAAAACAATAATATAAGAAAATATTCTAAAGTCACAAGAACAAAAGCAAAGAGATTTGAAACTACATATATATTTACTCAGAGGAAAGTCATACCAGATGGACACCCTCAGAACATTTTCTGGTTAAACTACTGAACTTCAAAAAAAAATTCTTTTGCCAGTAACAAAAGAAATCATGTCACTTACATGGAACATTTCAACAGGCATGTTTTATATCAGAAGATAATCAAGTAACTAAGCACAATTTAAGATGCTCAAGGAAAGAAAATGTAAACCATGGGTTTTGAATCCTGCTAAACTAATTTTCATGTAAAAGATTTTAGACAAAATGGTTGAAGAATGCAAGAAGGCAGATAATATTATTACATAAGCCCTTGCTTGGAAATTTACTATAAAACAAGATTCAGACAACTGCAATGATTAGTGAGATTGAAATAAGCAATAATACTAAATATGCAATTACTTTGTAGAACTGAGACTATATGATGTTCTTCAGAGGGAGATAGACCATATTATCTAAGGGCTATATACAGTGACAAAAAAGAGAATAAAAGAGCAATCTTCTTGTGTATATCGTTGTGAAGAAATCTTAAATAAAATGGTAGTGAAGAAAATCTAACAGTCCTTTAAACAATACATCATGACTGAGTAGAATTTATTTAAAAATATAAGTTTAGAAAATTCATTAATATTTTCCATCAGAATAACATAGCTATGGACAAAAATCATATGTTCACCTCCTTAGATGTATACAAAGCATTTGGCAACACTCAACTGATACCATTCATGTTAAATAATTACTCAGTTAAATGGGAATTTATTAATGCATATGTGATATATATGTGTATGCCTTGTTACAAAGTTAGGCTCTTAATAGAGAATCACTTGATGTTTAATGAGAACATGAGGCTTACAAAAAACATTTTATAAGTAATTACTTCAAACATATTCTGTATAACAACTCTGCTTACAAACAAGCAAAGAGAAATCTAACAAATTCTGCCTTTTAACTCCATCCCCATCCCTGCATTTTAACTTGCTATTTCCATTCATAACTGTTCATACCATATGTATTTCATGAAGTTCTGATAGGTATTTTTGAATAGGTTTGTCTTTTAGTCTTCCTACTCAAGATATAAGTGTATTAGGCACTGCAATTACAATAGCAGAATGTTTGTATTTGTGTACTTACTGTTACCAGTGAGTTGTATACCTTTAGATGCCTTCTTGTTTATTAACATTCTTTTCTTGCAGATTATAGAACTCTTTTCACATTCTTGTAGGGCAGGTCTGATGTTGATGAAATCTCTCAATCTTTGTTTGTCTGGGAAAGTCTTTATTTGTCCTTTAGGTTTGAAGAATATTTTTGGTGGATATAATATTCTAGGTTTTTCCCTAGAAAAAATATTTCTAGGTTAAGATTTTTTCCCTTTAGCACTTTGCATATGCCATGCCACTCTCTCTTGGCCTGTAAGGTTTCCACTGATGTATGGTAGCTCCTTTACATGTTTTTGTTTGTTTGTTTGTTTGTTTTTTCTTGGTTCTCTTCTGACCTTTGGGAGCTTGATTTTTCAATACCTTGAGGTAGTCTTATTTGGGTCAAATCTCCTTGGTATTCTATAACCTTTTTGTACCTGAATAGTGATATCTTTCTCTTGGTTTGGCAGATTCTCTGTTAGTATTTTTTTTTAATATACTTCCTCTCCCAGTCTCTTTCTCTACCTCCTCTTTAAGGCCAATAACTCTTAGATTTTACCTTTTAGGGTATTTTTTATATATGTAGGCATACTTCATTCTCTTTATCCTTTTTTATCCCTCTTCTAATTGTATATTTTCAAATAGCCTGTCTTCAAGCTCTCTATTTTTTTTCTGCTTAGTCAATTCTGCTATTAAGAGACTCTGATGAGTTTCTCAGTTTTTCCATGGAATTCTCAAGCTCTAGAATTTCTATTTGATTTTTTAAATTATTATTATTTCAATCTCTTTGTTAAATTTCTCTGATAGGCTTCTAAATCCTTTCTGTATGCTGCTTTGAAGTTCATTAAGCTTCTTCAGGACAGCTATTTTAAATCCTTTGTCTGAGAGGTCACATAACTCTATCACTCCAGGATTGGTCACTGCTAACTTATTTAGTTTGATGAGGTCATATTTTCCTGGGTGTCCTTTATGCTGGTAAATGTTTGTTGATATCTGGGCATTGAAGCATCATCCATTTATTTTAATCTTTGCAGTCTGGACTCGTCTGAACCTGACATTCTTTAGAAGGTTTTCTCGATATTCAAGGAAATTGAGTGTTGTGATCTAAGTTTTTAGTTGCTACAATCATATCAGCACCGGGGGTGCCCCAAGCCCAGTAGTGCTGTGACTCTTGTGGAGCCCTAGTATATAACCTTGGTTAGCTTGGGTAAGATATGGGACAATTCCCTGGATAACCAAGCAAAGTCTCTCGCTCTCTTCTCCCACTCTCTTTGCTGGGCTGCTGGAGTTGGGGGAGGAGTGATGTGGGCCCTCCCTTGTCACCACCACTGCCAGATCACACCTGAAGCCAGCTCAGCCCCACCCAAGACCCATGGTGACTGTTGTTTGGCTTCCTCTAATATTTATTCAAAGCCCCAAGGGCTCTATATTCAGCAAGTGGTGAGTCCTTTTCAGGACAGCGTATTTCTGGCTCAGGGCGGGTCAAGAAATGCCTTCCACTGGGCGGCACCTATGGTTCAAAGGAGTAGGGCTCTGGACCCATATGCCAGAGGTGGTGGGTTCAAATCCAGCCCCGGCCAAAAATTGCAAAAAAAAAAAAATGCCTTCCAGGAACTAAGGCCTGGACTCAGGAGCTAGGAGCTTCAGGAATCTTTTATCTAAATGAAAGAAGATGCCCTGAGCTACACTGCTGTATGTGGTGGGGGTGGGGGTGAAAGAAGACTCCCAGAGCTGCACTGCCTATAAACAGGGGTGTGGCACAGACCCTGACTTGGCTACTACTTCTGGTGTCTCCTGGGTTATATGTACCCCACGTCCACAGGAATTGCCCAAGCACAGCCACAGGAATTGCCCAAGGACTGCAGCCTTTGGGACAAGACTGCCTTAATGAATCTATTCCAGACCCCAGGCTGCTTTATGTCGGTGGATGGTGGGGCTAACTGGAACTCAGATTTCAGGCAGAGAATTTTCTTCTGGCCAGGCTGGTCAAAGTGCTCCCTCTGGGCACACCAATAGAATTCTGCCCACTGCTGTGTTCCCATGCACCAGGGTGGCCCTGGTTTCAATGCAAAGTCCCACAATCACTTCACTTTCTCTCATCCAGGCACAGATTCGCTCTCCAATGGGTCCCATGCAGAGGGACCATCACTGGAGTTTTCCCCTCAGCCATGTTGCTCTAGTCCTCCCAGTGCCCAGCCTGAAACCAAATCTCTTCATTTATTGAGGATTCTGATGAGTAACTAGCCTGCAATTGCCCAGGGCATGAGTGGCAAGGCCCAACACGAACTCCATCCCATAACTACACTTAACCACTACTTCCAACAAATTCTACTCAAATAATAGGTTCATATTTTCCTTCTTGGACACTAGGGGGAGATTGTTTTTAGTTATTCACTTCTAGGCTTATTTTGCTGCAAGGTGATGTCCTTTTCATCATCGTCCAGTCTGCTACTGCTGGCGGTCACACGGGGCAGCTTTACACCCTTAGATCCTACCAAGAAAACACACTTTTATGAGCAGTCTGCTGACATGGGAGAAATATCAGTTTAGGAAATATAGTCATGCATCACTAAACTATAGGGGTACATTTTGAGAAATGCCTTGTTAGGCAACTTTGCCTTTTTGCAAACATCATAGGATGTAGTTACACAAACCTAGGTGGCATAACCTACTACATACCCAGGCTGTATGGGATAGCCTATAGCTCAGGGTAAAAACCTGTATAGCATGTGGCTATACTGAATACTGTAAGCAACTACAAGATAATAGTAAGTTTTGTGTATCTAATATAGCTATATATAGAAAAGGTACAGTAAAAATATAGTATTATAATCTTACAGATCATCATAAACACAGTTCATGACGACTAAAAATGTGCTATGGGGAAGATGATTATAGTTCTTATCTATTTATAAAATGAGATTCAAAATTAAAGGAAATTTAAAATAAGTAAAAAACAGTATTTAACTACAGTAGGCCAAAGATCAGATCTTTTTAATATAATCACATTTACAAAGTTAAATACATTTTTAAAATTGTAATAGATAAACTTTGAAAACCTCACAGGATACAACCAATATGTAATAATGTATTTTGAAATAAAATATATTATGATGTTCTATCTGTTCTATTCTTCTCTATTTCCTCCTTATTCACCCATTCCTGACACACTGATGTTCTTGATGCTTCTTTTGAACCCTCCAAATACATTCTCATTCGAAATTTTGCTCTAGTTGGTCCCTCTGCCAATATCTATGAGGCTTACTTTCTTTTTTTTTTTCCTCAGACCACAAGGAAATAGCATTTAATGAACCTCCCCTCCATGTGGCTTCAAGCCACCAGGACACAAGACCCTCCAACACCCTTAATCTTCTTTTCAGCTCTTCTGCTGAAGAATTTGGCCTTCACAATGACTGGCTGCTTTGGGAGTTTTCCCTTCCCCCAAAACTTTGTAGTAGCCCTGTCCTACTACATTAATGATGGGAGCAACTCCTGTCTTGTTTTTGGCAGCATTTATCAGTGTCTGCTCACTGACCAATGTCCACAATTTATCAAGGTTGACAGCTGGGCAATAGCTCTGGTTCCTCTTTAAGTGGTAATGCCTCATACCAACTTTTCCAAAGTAATCTGGGTGATATTTGTCAAAGTTGATCCTGTGATGATGCATGCCACCAGCATTACCTCGGCCTCCTGGGTGCTTCCTGTGCTTGCCGATACAGCCGTGGCCGTGGCTTACATGGCCCCGAAACTTCCGGGTCTTCCTCAATCTGGATGGCATGGCGGCGGCGGAGACAAAAGAGCGGCTTACTTTCTTAACAGTTCAAATCCTTGCCCAAATGTCATCTTCTCAATCAAATATACCTTACTTAAAAATCACACCATCACCATCCTATGAACATCCTTATCTGTGTTAGCCTGCTCTATATATTTTTCTCCATGGCATTTTAAAGTTTGTATTAGTCTACATATTTTACTTATAATGTTTATTATATTTCCTCTAAACTGTAAGTTCAATGAGAATGAGTTTATTCTACTTTGCGTTTATTGATATATCTCAAACACCCACATCAGTGTTTGTCATGTACAAGGGACTTACTGTTAAAAGATTTTCTTAAATTATATTTGGTTAAATCCAGTGGATTAATAAACTATAGTATATGTATGACATGGAATATTTTTCAGCCAGAAAAAGATGGAAAGTTAGGGCAGTGCCTGTGGCTCAACGGAGTAGTGCGCCAGCCCCATATGCCAGAGGTGGCAGGTTCAAACCCCACCCTGGCCAAAAAAAAAAAGTTGGAAAGTTTACATCTTTTGTATTTACCTGGATGGAGTTGAAGAACATTCTTCTTAGGAAAGTATCACAAGAATAAAAAGGCAAGTATCCAACATACTCGATATTAATATGAAACCAATAGATAAACAACTACATGCCCACAGGAGAGAAAAATACAATTATATTCAAGTGTGGGTGAGGGAAAAGAAAGGGGAGAGGGCAGCAGACTGGGGGATTGGTAAACTCTCACCCAATGGGCACAATGGAATGTGCACACCCCCTAAGTGAAGGTCTTACCTTCAACTTGAACTTTACCTTACAAATGCAAACAATGTAACCTAATCATTTCTACTCTTATATTAATCTGAAATACAAACAAACAAACAAACAAAAATGGATATGAGAGACCCAGCATGGTAGCTCACTCCTAGCACTCTGGGGAAGGCCAAGGCAGGATTGCTTGAGCTCAGGAGTTCAAGACCAGCCTGGGCATGATGGAGACCCTATCTCTACTAAAAATAAAGAAATTTAGTTGAGTGTTGTGGTGGGCACCTATAGCCTGAGCTCCTTGGGAGACGAAGACAGGAGGATCTCTTGAGCCCAGGCATTTGAGCTTGCATTGAACTATAATGATGCCATTATACTCTACCTAGGGTAACAGAACACCCCTCTGTCTCAAAAAAAAAAAAAAAATACAAAAGGATATGAGCAAAGAGGGAACAATTAATTTTTCTATCAGAAATTAATATAAAATTATTTACATTATATATTCTGATTACCATAGTTTTACTTACACATTCTTTCTCATTGAGGAATCAGGATAAAATCATGAGATAGCATTAAAAGATAATGATTTAATTGTTAATTCATACTGTAGGAACACTTTTGAATGATTCATGTTTTGTACAGAGGAATTTGGTTTTATTAAAGAGTAAACCCAAATAGAAGTATCTCAAAAGATTCATTGTACATGTAAAACTATTTTGTCCATTGTATCTTACAAATTTTAAAATTAACAGTATTACTTCTATAGCATGTTCGTGTCTATGTATGCATTTTATATATACATATATATATATATATATATATATATAAATTCAAGTCTAAATAAAGATTTTAGAAACAAAACATTACACTCACCTTGATAACTTTTTAGTAATGTTGGTTTTACTGGACAGTTCAGAGGAAAAAGGAAAATGAAAAAAATATCAACAACTAACCCATAAAATCAACCAAAACATTCAAAATAGTTTATGATGTTACAATGACTATAATTGTTCAAGACATCATAAAATAATTTGAAATATATTCCTATTGCAGTAGATAATATATGTCTTAAAATACTATAACCATACAAAAGTTAATGTATTTTATTTAGCTTTAAGAAATCTTTATAGCCTAATATATTAAAAAAAATTAGAGGAAACTAAAGCAAAAAATGAAGCTTTCTAACATCTGATATTTTTTCTGAAGTGTGAAATATTGAAATAATCTCTACTAAAGTGCTGATGAAGCAATTGAGGAAATGATATTAGTTCAGAAGATGAAAGAGGCGGAGGCCACAGATATATGAAAGAGTCAATAACATCAGCATATCAACGGTGTAAGATAGTGTTCCATACTTTTACATGTAAACTATTTAAGGTTCCTATACTGCTTTGCATTTCAAACTTAAAAGGTATTTTATTAATAAACTTATCTGGCAATTCAATCTGAACATAAAAGTATTTTTCTTGTCCTTAAAGATAGAAAAATTGCTGAGAAATTGATTTGCAGTCTTTGATTTGTTTAACCTCTTCAAGGGTAAAATGATCAAGGTGTTCAGAGCTAATACTGAGAGATCAGAGTTGACTTATCTCTACAATGTTAAGTCAGAAAATTTAGAAACCTTAGAAGAACACCCTTATCAACCCACCCCTATGAAGGAGATATTAAAACAGTCATTGTGGGAAACAATGTAAGATATATTTAGATTATAATAATCCTGTCTTTGAGGAAGGATTCTCAAAGTCTTCCTAATGAGAGAGGCATATTGCTTATAAGACTAGAAAAATGTTGGAAGTCATTTTTACTTAAATTAATGAACAAAGTGTGAAATCACAATTAAAAAAAAAATCAGAATTTTATAATGGTGGTCTCTTCAACAAGATACAACATTTTGAATGACCAAATAATAAATGCAGCTTTTGGAGGGCTAAGAAAAGCTTGAAACAAAAGATGTTATTTGAGCCAATGTTTAGGAATAAATAGGTAATTATGACCAGGAGGAAGGGTCACAGAGGCCTAGGCAACCTCAGACATACTGAGCTGCATGTGCAAATGGAGGAAGTTTAAGACATAATGAGAAGTTCTGAAAGGGTAAAGCACAGAATCTAGTGGAAACAAAGTGTAAAAGGCTGTGAAAGCAGCAATTCCAGAACAGTCTTTCAGGGATGTGTAAGACAGGTCTGTTGACTTATTTGAAAGTTTCAGCTATGTCTAGTTATGTTCCTCTGACAGATTTATCTTTTTAAACCTGGAAAATTTCAAGAATATCATCTGTCCTTATTCAAATACATTCTTCGCCACACACTAAAAAAGATTTTGCCGTTCAAAATATGTGTCTACATGGCTGGCTCTCTTACTGAAAGCAGGGCAGTAAGTCTGACTCGTTCACTTTGGTAAACATAAAGCATATCTTAGGTGCTCAATAAATTTGTATTCAATAAATAAAGAAACAGACACTAAGTATGACTTTCTACATCTTTATAGCTAGCCTTGCATTCATAAGAAAATTTGGCACCAAACATGTATAGCCCATTATGTAAAAGTTTTATGATTAACAGGAAAGAACATAATTCATGGTTTCATGTGTTTTCTTTATGTATTTGCCTAGAAATAACAGGACATCGGCCTTTGAATTAAGAGAACTTTACTACTAGCTAAGTATGTGACCCTGGTCAAGTCACTCAGCTTCATCTTTAACATGACAACTAACAGTAAGGCCCCTGTAAACTCTATGTTATGACTTTATAAAATAATATAAAGATCACATCACATAAACAGCAAAAAAACTAATATGAGGTCATTTTATGTGAAATATAATTTTAAATATCTTAAAAACATCTCATTTGTTTGCTACTATATAGAAAATAATTTAAGATCACATAATAAATGTTAATTTCTATTCATTTTGCCCTAAGTACATGTTGAAAATAATTTTACTGTTATTATTAATGTGTGGTCATATCATTATATCTAAATCCATATCTATCACTTGCTCAATATTTATCTTCCTTTATCGTCTTTATTTATCTTCCTTCTATGTACAGGAAAAACTTAGTATTAATGTTATGAAAAGTTTATAAGGTAACCAATTAAAGTGCAAAAGTTAAAAATAAGGAGTAGAGATAATCAGAACTCGGAATTCACTTATTAATTCATATATTTTCACCTTTATCTCCTCTCCTCCCCAAATTCAAGGTAATTAACAAAAACACAGTACATAAGATTCCATAGAACATTCTGTCTATGTTTGTTGAACGTATTTATGAGAGAAGCAAAAGAGAGAATATAAAACCTTTAAATATCAGACTATTCTTTAGGG
This sequence comes from Perodicticus potto, assembly GCA_963574655.1. NCBI lineage: Eukaryota > Metazoa > Chordata > Mammalia > Primates > Lorisidae > Perodicticus > Perodicticus potto. The sequence continues at coordinate 29,782 of CAUYRH010084955.1, forward strand.
ATAATTCAATCTAGGAGATTTGTATAACAGCTTAGGTAGAAGGCACAAGGTAGTTGAACGGAACTTACACACAACCAACAGAAAAACTTTAATTGAAAAGCCAGAACAGACAAGAAACTTTTCACCAAAACCATAAGGCTGCATGTGGAGCAGAGATAATTCATTGTCAGGAGTCCAGAGAGTGAAAAACACAACAACATTGTCTTTTAAAATTAGGAAATATGAACTCATTAAGAAGATAATTTTTCAAGATTATGGCTTAGCAAAGCAGTTATCAGTTGTGAAATGGAATGTAGACATGTTTTTGAAATGTGTTAACTGAAAGTAACAGGAATGACCTAGAACTCAACAATTCAGTTCAATAAATAATTGCCACACATACATTGGGACAGCAGTTCAGGATACGAAGATGTGAAGGCACAGTCATTACCTTTAGGCAGCCCAGTCTCACAGTCTCAGAAAGGAGACAGGTATTCAAAGAAGTAGATTACAGCTTAGTATGGGCAAGTGAACGATTAACTACGTGTGCAGACTGCAGAGCTCGCATAGAAAATGAGTAATTTTGAGTAATTGCCTCTATAGAAATCTGAGGGAGGGAAGGGGTAGAAAAAAGATTTCCCAGAGGAAAAGAAATCAGAAATGAACAGTTAACCAAAACTTTACTTTCTCTTACTTCACTTTCTACATTCTTGAAAAGACAAGACTTGGTTGGAAAAAAATAAAAATAAAAATAAAGGATCATCACAACAGGGTCCAGAACCCAAGCAATTGTAATAACTAAAGAGAAAGACTTTGAAATCAATTTTAAATTGAATTTAGAATCACTATGAAGCATTATTCTCCTCCATATCTTCCAAAATGATCCAAATCTTACAACTATCACTCACAGACTTTATCATGCACATTTGTTACGAGTAGAGAGAAAAACCGTTTATTTAAGCTGTCTCGCTTTTGATACATGGTCAGGGACATGACCTATATTGCTTTAAATATTCAAATTTTACTTTCAGAGCACAATCAGTATGAATCACAAACAACTCAAAAAATTATTTTCAGAATCATTTATCAAAGACTATCCATCCACACACTCTCCTACACTGTGCCTTAGACAGCCTCTGAAGTGGGTTATTTCTCAACATGAGTAAGTTATAAGAACTCTAGGAAAAACACATTTTATGATTGTAGAACAAATGCAAGGTAAGATCTTTTTATAGGTAATCTGTGTGATCACATATAAAAAGCACTATATATATACATATATATATATACATATATACATATATATATGTATATATATAGTGCTCACTAAAGGAACGGAAAATAAGGACAAAAGCATTTTAGGATAGCATTGTTATGAGCAAATTATTTTATTTGCTCTTTAAGTTACTGTGCCGCTGTCCTAAAGTTTTAATGAGACCAGAAGGATGAGAAGATTGAAGAGTAAGAAGGGAAAAAAGATTTAAAAAAGAGAAAGAAGAGGGGGTGAGTAAAAGGAAACATTGACAAAAAGAAGAAAGGCACTGAAAGAAACAAGAGTAATATAGGTGTATAGGGTACTATGACCCAACCTTAAAGACCCCCAAACTCCAGGGGTGCTAGATTGGGTGATTCCCTTGAGGTCAAACAGCTCTTTGCCACCTGGCTCAGACACAGTACCCCACCTCCACCAGGTAGAGAAGGAAGACAAAAATATACAAATCAAGCTGAAACAAACAAGCAAAAACCCTTATGGGATAAAATTAGGGGGAAAAAATAATAGGGGCAGAAACATTGGCAAAACTGAAATTCTAATTGTTAAAGAAGGCAAAAATGGAAGATTGTATTTAAACTAGAATAGTGAAAAAAAGAGAAAAAAGAAAAAAAAGAAAAAAAGAAAAATGTCAAGAAAAAATATTGAAATTAAGAAAAAAAAAAAAGCCCTAAACCAAAAAACCAATAGTCAAAAAACGAAATAGTATGTATATCTTGCTGAATAGTCAATAGATAGTGTCTCATTCTATTGCCCCAGGCTAGAGTCCTGTGGTATAAGCCTAACTCATAGTAAAGTCAAACTCCTGGGCTCAAGTGATCCTCCTACCTTAGCCTCCTGAGTAGCTGGGACTATAGGCACCTGCCCCAATGCCTGGAAAATTTTTCTATTTTTTAGTAGAAACAGGGTCTCACTGTGGCTCATGCTGGTCGTGAACTTCTGAGCTCAAGCATTCCTCCTACTTTGGCTTTCCATAGTGTTAGGATTACAGACATGAGCACCTGCCCGGCCTTATGAGAGTATTTTAAATATAATAGATGTCAATCTTATGTCTTTGATTTGATAGGCTACCAATTATGGGGTGTCTATTGTTTCCCAGGCTTTTCATTGAGTTCTGCATGTACATTTTCTTACTTAGTCTTCATCACAAGCTTGCAAGTAACTGATATTATCCAATGCACATAGAAGGATGAGCTTGGAATCCCAGAGATACTTGTCTTTAGAAGCTTCTCCAAAATATAGGATTAAATGTAATGTTGGGGGAAAGATACAGGGAACTTTTCAGACAGAATAGTCTGAGAGATGTATAGAAGCAGGGCGATGAAAAAAATTTAAGTTAAATTCTGCCGTTTTTTTATGTACAGCAAGAAAGCAAGCACTTACTTCTAACTATAGACAGGTTACCCAATACTCTGCTTTCCTCCTTTCTGGGTCTGACCTACATAATTTTCAGAATGTATGTGTGGCCAAGGTCAAACACCAGTTCATTTCATAGACTGAGGAAGTCCAAACTACAGGAAGTAAGTGATAAGCTATAGGAGCAGGTCATACCTAAAGAGCCTAAAGTCCAGCAGTTGGTGGAGTTTTTTAGTTTCATCTATGTAAGCACAAATATTTGACCTGTTCATGCTGCAGGAATAAAGCATGCCATGAATAATTGAAACATTTTTCTTCCTGCTATTTTTAAGAATTCCAAGAAATTCTATAAAACAGCTTGCTTTGTCCCAAGAAGAGAAGAAAGATACATTTATTTTGACAGACTATCTCTTTCCCAAATACTTGTCATAAATTAGTCACTGCTTTCCTAATGTAGCTCTAAATTCTCCAAACCAGAAAAGACAGTTTTATTTGCTATCCCCCATGTACTTTTCCTGTTCGTATCAGGTCCCCAAGGTGGTGTCTTTCACGACCACACTGTATTTCAATGAACCCCTCTAAATTACTGCTTAAACTCCAGGAGTTCATGGAATGAAATTTGAAATTATTTTGCATGTAGTTTTTATATTTTTAATGTTATAGGAAGATGGCCATTTTTGCACAGGAGAAATAATCACAAAACAGACAATAAATAGTAAAAATTTCAGTATTTTCTAATTTCATATGTTTGAACTCTCTTTTAGGAAGGATTCTTTAAACATTTTATGATGCGCATATTTGCTCAGTGGCTGTATTATAGCCAGTGAGGGTTATCTGAGGCTCAGCTATTGCTAATTGAAATTTTTTCCCAATGCCTGGCCACAACAACTGGCAAAATATTCAGCACTGGCAATTTTTTATGGTCTCAATGGAGACTGAATAATAAATAAAAAGAAAGAAAAAAATAAAACATTTTATGATGTTATAAATTATTTCATAAAATATGCTACTCACCACTTCCAAGCAATCTATATTTTTCTATTTACATTTTCACTTAGTCTTTTTTTTTTTAATTTTTATTTTAGATTGTCTTAGATGAACATAAAATTCTTTTTGGGGGGAAATGAATATTTTGTTTTGTTGCAATGTCTATAAAATCGTTGGTCTTAAGGGAACAAATACACTAAACTCAAAGATGGAAATAAAAATAGTGAACCTCACAGAACTGTAGTAAACACCAGATGTTAAAAGAGAAGTATACCCAACTATCCTTCAGCTTTCATCTTTAAGGAATGAATTAAAGTAAAGAACCAAAATAAACCATAAAGCACCATGAGCAAGAATGCAGAGCTCAAAACGGAAGATGGATCCAGGAAGCCCTGTCAGTATGCTTCTTCACTATCCACGGCTGCTGCCTCAGGTGTTTAGGTCCAATAATAATCTTCTGGTCACTGTCCTTTATTTTTTCATCTCTTCTCCCGATAGACATACATGCTCACATTTTTAAGATCCAAGGAAGGGAAGAAATCTTGATTTTCAGGGTCTAGCAGGGCAGAATAACAGGCAATCTTGTTTGATACTTCTTCCTGGTAATCTTCAACATAGAATTCTGATTCTCATCTGAGAATGAACACTCTCAACTCTGAGTGGAGTGTGACAAATGAATGGCATATTATTAGACAAATACTTCTGTTGTTGTAGATCAAATAATGACTCAAAGTGAATCGCTGCCGGGGACACTGCACCTCCCGGCGCTGCATAAAAGAATCAGGCATGACATGGATTGAAGTGCTAGCTTGCAAGAGGTGGGTTAACCAGAGGTGCATGAGAGCCAATAAACATAAAATTCTAAGTGGTGGAGTCAGGATTAAAAGACTGGCAGGATGGATCCCAAATTTTATGACTATTCTACCAATTATGTTGCCCACCTCAGAAGTTCTCATTGTTGACTGTGCTGTACACCTAGGATGCTTGGAGCTCCATCAGTAGAACCTATTTAGCAGGAAGAAATCAGGCGCCATTTGCCCTACTGCAAACTCTCCATTGCATTGAACACTGAGACTTCCACAACATTCTTTAGGCCTAAATGCTTCCAGACTAACCACATTAATAAATGAACTAACAAGTGCTATGTTCCCTTTGCTTAAACAGTGCCTCATTGAAAAAGTCTATTGACATGATTTTGCTGGCTTAATAAGTGAATGAATAAACAAAACAATTTTCATAATCATCAGATTCTCGGATGAAATATATATTCATTGTCAAAAATGTCTTCTTACAAGTGGATTTGTGCAGATCACTGTTGTTTAAATCATGATGAAATATCATTCGCTTCAATAAAATGATAATTTTTAATTTAATTGGACATAAGCATAAACATAGCAAATATAAAACAACAAAAACATGAAAAGAATTCAGTGGCTGTCAACCAAATTGTTATTGATTGCTATGTAACCACTATGTTTTATTTTTTCAGTATTCAACCATGGAATACATAACCTCCTCTGCTATCTAAGTGGCTTGAAATAATTTTTTAATACAATTTATTCATTAATCTTAGTTTTGCTTATTTTTTAAAGTCATACAGCCATTTGGAAAGACGTGTGCTTTAATTTTTAGAATACATATAGTTATAAAATCTTTCCACATTCAATATGTTTCTACTTACTGTCACAGTTTCCCAACTTATTATCAATTCAGTGAAAGCTTGAAGGAGATGTGGTCCTATTAAAAGCTTGAAGGTGATAAAGTGTAAAAATAATATATTATGTTTAAATGGCCAATAGCCTGTTTACAAGTATCTATACTGACAGATGGCTCCTTTCAATTAAATTGGAGCAGAGAAAAGTTATAATACATTATCCCCAAAGTAGTCTGGCTCCTCAAGCACTGTGGCCTTAGTTGAGGTGCAGAGCTACCTCCACACTTTAGTTGACCCTTTTCTAACTTACAGACTTCTTTACTTTCTATGGTCTTCATGTCTCACAAAATTCATATGTTGAAACTTAATCCTCATTGTGAGAGTATTAGGAGTTCTTTTGGGAAGCGATCTAGTCATGAGGGCTCTGCAGTCATGAATAAATTAGTGCCTTAGAGAAGCACACGAAGGAAGTAGCGTAGTCACCTTTATGCCCTCTTGTCCCTTCCATCATGTGAGGGCACAACACTCATCACCTCTGGAAGACATGAAGAAGAGATTGGATGCCTCACCACACACCACGCCTGCCAGCTCCTTGACCTTGGACTTCTTAGCCTCCAGAACTGTGAGGAATAAATCTCTATTCTTTATAAATTACCCAGTCTAAGGAATTTTGTTAGAGCAGCACTAATGGACTCAGACATTATTCCTACAGCAAGATAGAACTTATAGACTTTCATTTCTGGTTTTTAAACTGATAAATTAAAGTCCTTTCTTTATATTTTCATATGCTTGTTAAAGAAAAATAATTTTGCTCTTTTCTTCTCCTTCTTCTTCTTTTGAAATAATGCTAGGAAAGTGTACGAAGGATTGCTTTATATTAGTGATATATTCAAAAGAGTGTTCTGCTTATCTGTAGACTGAAGACAAAAATTTCAACTAACATTTTATTCTTTTATATGTTTTATATAAAACAGAGATGCATAATTGCAAGACTATCGTGAACATGAAAGCATGTGTTATTGATTTAAAACTCTACATTCCATCTTTTCACATTTTACAGCAGCTAATCAATTAGTGGAAGGTGACAATTAACCATCTGATTTAACATTTGGGAGTAGGGCAGTGCCTGTGGCTCATTGAGTAGGGCACCGGCTCCATATACCGAAGGTGGCGGGTTCAAACCCGGCCTCGGCCGAACTGCAAAAACAGAAAAATAGCCGGGCGTTGTGGCAGGCACCTGTAGTCCCAGCTACTTCGGAGGCTGAGGCAAGAGAATCGCCTAAACCCAGGGGTTGGAGGTTGCTGTGAGCTATGTGATGCCAGGGCACTCTACCAAGGGCGATAAAGTGAGACTCTGTCTCTACAAAAAAAAAAAAACAAACCTGATAAAGTAATAGGAGAAAATGTAAGTGTAGAGTGTGAATCGCGTGAGATATTTGGACCCCAGTGTTTAGAGAATAGTATAAGAATTAGTCAAAAGCAATCAATAAACATGGTATGTATTCCTTCTAAGTATCACACAACTCTTCCTTGCAATACAATTATACGTTTTAATCTTTGACTTATGTGCCAAGGAAAGGGGGCAAGTTGATAGAATGTGAGTTAGATATGTAAACTGCATAAACATTTCAGTTGAAGTATATGATTCTCTCAGTTAGACATCCTTTTTAAATGACTCATGAGTGATATTTGAAAATATATATTATAACAGGGGAAGAAATGAGGGGAATCATTTTATATATTTTTTTCAAGCTCCAAAAACTGTTAAGTAAAGATCCTGTCTCTTTGATGGACCTCAAACTTTCCTTATAGTTGAAAATACCCTGTAACAGAGTGTCTGTAAAGCAAAAATGTACATCGCATGCTTTCCTCAAGCCCACATGTAAGAAATAAAGATATCAAATGAACTGAAGTTTCTGCATTATAGTTTAAAATAACATCCTGTGTGACTTCTATATGCTGTGCTGTTAGCTCAATTTCAGATTTTCTAAACACTGGCTTTGCTTTCAAAGAGTAATGCCCTAGTTCCTGTACTGCGTACATGGAGACTGGTTCTAAAGCTAGGGGGAAAGTTAAGCATGTGTGGCTTTTGGCTTCAGAATTAACCATGCTTTAGTGATCTACTGAGTTAAACTGTTTCTTATTAATATATCATGCAACTACCCCCTTTTCACGCTCTCTCTTCCCCACACACAACTCTGACACATATTGATAATCAATAGCAAATGTGCCTTCTGAAAGTTTCACTTTTTTTTTTTTTTTTTGCTAAAGCCCACCCTGACTTTCATTGTGATACAATGAAACCATCAAAATTTAGTGTTTAGAATGTGGTATATAAAATAAGTGAGTGTTTCCTGAAAGTATGGTTGATACTTTTGAAATAATATTTATTGGCTTTACTTTTCTGTCTAAATAGAATGAAGATTTCTCCTGAATAAACAGAAAGAAAATACATACTCATATAATTAAAGAAATCATATAAAATGCATAAATGTTTTCCTCTTAAGAGCTATTTTTCACTGTGAATACAAATTTGAAAATGGCTCCTTTGAAAATAAATGCTTTTTTTTTAAAAAAAAGCCTTTTCAGACATTTTTCTTTTTTAGTTATTCTAAATTATAACTATAAATTATAAATATTTTCTAAAATATTTAAGCCCATTTAGATCATATGACATCTACAGGGTGTCTATAGAGTTCATTTGCAAACACCGTGTATTATAGTCTAATAACAGAATGTAGCTCTTTGCTCTTCATTAACCTAGAGGCAAGAATCTACAGTGCTCTCTCCATATATGCAGGAAATTTGCTGAAATAGGATTTCCCCCAGCCCACCCATATCCAAATCCACACCTTCAAGGTCTGACAATTAAGTCTGAGAATTTGCCACCACGTGCTTACAATAAAGTTTCATAACCTTAGTATATCAGGTTCGTACAGTTGTGTTCTTTTTTTATTATTTTTTTTTATTTTTACATATAGATGTGTTAATTAGGTTTCCACTTTTTGCCTTCACAGAATTTAAAAGGCTTAAAATTTAATAACAATAACAATGTTTAAGATAAGGACTAGAAAAAAAAACATGTAAAGAATGAAAGAAGGTAAATACATTCAGAAAAGAAAACAGATGATTACTGCATCGAAATATTAAGCAATATTAGTAATAGTAATGCCAAGAAAGTAATGTTCACATTGTCAAATAAGACATTATAGAAGGCTTTGACTCTGAGGCTCAGGATGAAGTTATTAGTTAACTTCTTATTTTTTTTCCAAAGTCTCAAAAAATAGACAACTAATATTACATAAATAAAAGTAGAGTTTCAAAAAACAGATTATGCCAAATCTTATAGACAATAGAAAAAGAAGAAATATTTCAAAATCATTCTACTTGATCTGGATATAGCTGATATTGAAATTGGAGAAAATATATTGTTATAAAGGGAAATTACAAACATATTTAACTTATAAGTGAGGATGCAATATCCTAAACAACATATTAACATGTTGAATTAAAAATTAATGTTTAAGTAATGTACTTTGGTCAAAATTGAATCCAATTTATATAACAATTAGTCACTATTTTCTTTCCTTTTTTTTTTGTTTTCTTTCCCTCACCCCCTCCCTCCTTCTCTCTCTGTCTGCTCTCTCCTTCCCCCATATGCCCCACTGTGTCATTAATTGTCACTAATTGTCCTCAAATCAAAGCTGAATACATAGGATTCATGCTTCTCCATTCCTGTGATGTTTCACTAAGAATAATGTGTTCCACTTCCATCCAAGTTAGTACAAGTGCTGCAAAGTCTCCATTGTTTTTGATAGCTGAGTAATATTCCATGGTATACATATACCATAGCTTACCAATCCATTCCTGGGTTGAAGGACATTTAAATGTTTCCACATTTTAGCAATTATAAATTGGGCTGTGGTAAACATCTAGTACAAGTGTGTTTATAATAAAAAAA